>QYTT01083737.1:0-19542 GCA_006980735.1 Dasypogon diadema
TCTCGTAGTTAGCAATACTTCTCTACTGCATAATTTCTTAAAATCAACAGTTTTAATTGCTTTAAAAGTTAGTTTAATGATCGTTGAATGTATGCTAAATAAGATGAATTCGAAATTATGGGTTAAAATGGACAGAGACATTCAAATTATGAATGCCAACCAAAGACCAACATTAGTCTTATTAGGAGCTAAAATATTTCGATCCAATATTATGCGAACTGAGCAGACACAGAAGCTGCTTTCAGCTTATTTTAGAAGAAAAAAAACTTAACTAAATGATTTGAACTTAGTGCCGAAAGCCCTTGAAATACGATATCAGTTTCACCAGGGTTCAACATTATCAAGATTTCAGGTGTGAAAACTAATGAATAATTCAATTAACTTCCAATTAGTAATTAGAGGAACCATAAAATTCTTCTACAACTACAACGCATGAAGAATAAGTTTCAAAAAAAATAAGTTGTAATAAGTGAAAGTGTTTCGAAGGATCCATCAACAACAATTCGCCGACGTTGTCCACAATTGGCTCTTTCCACCACCCCATTGCACTGTATTTTAACGAAGAACCTATAGGCCTACACACTTATAAGGTCCAATTGGCTTAAACCAGGGGTCTCCAAACTTTTCTGCCCGTTGGCCGCATGGAGTTTTGTAAAGTCTCTAAGTACAATCAATACGTCACTTCAAGGATTGATAGAAGAGGAACTAATTTAACATTTTTTGGGGGGAAATTTAAAAAAAAAAATCTCACACAGGCCATAGTTTGAGGACCCTTGGCTTAAACTAAAGCCCGCTGACCACCAGCGGATTGGATTTTAGAAAATATCTCTGCGGATTTTGATTTTTGCAAGAAAAAAATCAAAGTTTTCGAATGAGGCACATTTTCATCTTGGCGATTATGTTAATGAGCAAAACTGCCGTATTTGGGACTCGGAAAATCCACGTAAAATCCTAGAGAAGTCAACGCATCCGAAGCGAGCCACTATTTGGTATGGATTTTAAACAGAAGACACCATCAGATCGTACTTTTTTGAAAATGAGGATGGGAGGGCAGTTTCAGTCAATAAAGTGCACTATCGCGATATAATGAAAGACTTCCTGCAGCCTGAATTGAAAGGGATGGACACGACCGATCTCTATTTTCGAACCAGACGGCACTACGTGCCATACAAGTGGCGAAGCAATTGGTCTTTTGTGTACCAAGTCACGTAGTTTTGAAAAACGGAGACATAAATTGGCCATCAAGATCATGCGATTTTTCTTTTAGGACTATGTTAAAGGAAAAGTCTATGCTGATAATCCAACAACGACTCATGGACTAATAACCAATATAAGAAAGCCAGTACAGCTAAAAAAATTCAAATTTAATGATATATAATGAACTTCTATTACTAGCTGACAAGAGAAAGAAGAAGAAAAAATGAAAATAAATAACAGAAAAGAAGAAAAAATGAGATAACAGAGCAACACATACAGAAGTAAATGAAAAAGTAATAAAAAGAACAAGAAAAACTACATAATGTTAAATTACTCGATTCTTTATCAATTTTTTAAATGCCCCGACAAACCCAGCCCTTTGGATATTGGTATAAAGTTCACTCCATAAATGAGCAACCTGAACAGGGTAAGAAATCTCCATTACTGAATTGTAAAATCGAGAGACTGTTATATTTCAGATCCGCCTAGATGTTGGCAGATGGGAAAAACGCCCGGAGATATGTATTTAACAATTTATAAAAGAAAAATAATACCCCCTGCTTTAGATATAAAGTCATACAACAACCAAGTACCTGCAACTTGTATGGCGAAACATGTTTTAACCTTCGTAAGCCAAAAATAAAACGGATGCAGTCGTCGTTGAATGCGACCACCACTCTACGCGAGCAAGAGTCTACTCACCGTCAAATGTTAAAAACGATAACAGCAACGTTTTGATTAGTTTCATCCGAACCTCAACCAACAATATACCTGCTCACAACCGCAACCTTCAAAGGCCAGAGTAAACTTTACCAGTCATTACTCCAACAAAATCACAACACACAGCACAACACAAATGACAACGCAGGGTAATTCCAACAGTAGTAACTCTGCGCAGAATCGACAATCACAGATCGTTCAACAACACTGGTGAGGTATTATCCCAATTTAGATCATTACGATAAAAAAAAATATTATTATATATATTATATTATATATTATATATATTAGACTTAGAAGGGTTTAACAAAAGACTATTTAGCACCGACCATGCATATATTCTATTCAGGTAGCAATTAATTCTCTCAATACAGTCGTCAATAAAACACTCAACTGGTCTGGCAAGATATAATTGAATATCATCCGCAAGATGCGAGTTTACGACAATAACAGCTTCACAGAGATGATTTATAAATAAACTACATAAATAACATCGGACCTAATATTGATCCTTGGGGCACACCAAGTGGCAATGGAAGTTTACATAAAACTTCATCCCTTACCCTGACTTGTTGATGGCGACCGCATAAAAAATTTCCAATCAGAGGAACAGCAGATGAACTATAATTAAATGAATGAGATAGCTTTTGGAGGAGGATGTTATGATCCACAAATGATCTTATATCCGAAGATACTTTTAATACCGCAGATTTACAACTATGAAAAGGGCGAAAGCCTGATTGCCAACGTGTAAGAAAATTATTGGTCTGAATATATTCAAGGGCCACAACTTTGTGAAAAAGTAGTAGATAATTTCGAAAAAAGGGTAAAAGTTTTTCAAAAGAGCCGAGGTGACTATTTGGACCATGTGTTATTCCAAACATAATTCCCAAGTCTCTACAAATTAATAAAGATTTTGAATTTACACAACTCATAATTTTTAAAAAAAGCACACACAAATCCTGGCAGCTCTTGTTGAAACGCCCTTATCTTCTGCGTACTACGAATTAGTAATTGCCCAACCAATTGGGAACTGGCTTTATTTCGCTACTAGGGCTTTTTATTTTTCAAATATAAACTACCACTGGTTCCTTCCAAACGAAACGAAAATCTACCCAACAACAGGGGAGAACTATTTATTATATTTAACAATGCAGGTGATAATTTCTCTTTTCTTTTTTTTAACACCAACGCCAGCGCCGGGTTCGCTGTAAAGTTGGATGCACTGATACCTTATCAACTTTCAGCTATAAACAAAGTAAACGGAATGGCACTCTGTATTTCACATTTTACCCACAACACATATTCGAGGAGTTAGGACTTCGTTGGATTTTAATCTTACAAGAACAGCGATAAGGGTGACCACCGTTTGGGACTATCCACGGTTTTCATAACAAGAATGAGAAGCGGAGCTAATTCTGCTGAAAATCTCTCGGTGATAATAATTAATAGATAATACTGCAAAGTTTTTTATTATATTAAATATAGATATAATAGTAGAAGAATAAAACTCAGGTGTGTCAGTAAAAATAGAGGAAATTTTTATTACCTATAATACTTCCATTGGTGAAATATTAATCTCGCCACTTTCACTTCTCTCAAGGTCTTTATCTATCTATTCTCCTAACACGATTTAATCACATACTACGGAATATTCGCTTAACAATGAAAAATGATTTAGAAATGTATTCTGTAATTGCGAGTCTATTTCTATTTCAAAAGCAAAGGCACACCTTACATAATACATGTTAACTTTTTCCAAAATCATCAATTATAACGTAAATAAGAATAGTAACGCCTCCCAAGATTCATGCCTATCCATAGAAATCTATCATTGAATTGACACACTAAAATCAAAAATCTTCGGACCTGAGTTGGGTCATTACGACTTTACCCTCTGATGGGAGATGCCACAACATTAAGAAGCCCCCAGAAGCATTGAATATAGTCTGCCTCTTTCCACGGAATTCATGGAGATAAACCTTCTGAATGAGGAACGTCAATTAGAAGTTTTGGTCATTTGGGAAAACCAATGAGGGATCCTCTGTGTGAAGGAGCACGGACGGCAAATAATGGCACAAAAATACGCAATTTATTATCTTGAAAATAAGGCCATCAAATGGACATTTTCTCATTTGAACTGAATGAGAGATGAACACGCAAAAGGTATTACCTTAGATTAGGAGAGAAATTCCAACAGACGTTAAAGATTTTTCCGTTCGTTGGTCCATTTATTTGTCCGGAGACTAGGGTAAAACATGTGACAGCTTTCCGGGTGAATAATGTCCGTTCAAAATTTATAGATTGGTACGAACGTTTATAGGTTTCAAGCATATTTTTCAAGTACATTCCTAAATTTGCTCAACTGTCATGGATTGAAAAGTAATGATATATGGAAGGTGCGTCAGCAAAAGGTACACACTTGGTTACCAGTCTTCAATTCGTTCACAAATTCCTCAATAATTGAAAATTTACATTAATCTGTTACAGTTGTAATCTAAATAAATCTGAATCAATTGCCATGTTGACATAAAATTTCATTTGGAAGCAAACATCCCCGGGCGAAATTTGCTGTTGTGTTGTCTTTCCTTTTAATCATCCATAAAAACGCAAAATATTCAACCAATTTGGGCCAAAATTCCGTCCTTCAAAGTTCATTTCGCTCCGCTTTCACCCCTTATTTAATTTCGCGTAAATAAAACGTGTCCGCTAACAGCAGTTACAAATCATCTCATCCAATTCACCCTCTGACTTCTGAAGGCAATCTCCTTCCCTGCTGGCGTGTAAACAGTCAGTTGAAGTTTAAAGGAGAATTTATCTCTTTTGTCAACAAAGTCCAACTTGTTTCAAAGAATGGAAGGCATGCTTAATTAAATTCACAATTAAAATTTTATGAAAAACAAAGGCTCCAAGTAACCAGTTCAACGAAATCCGCCCTGCACCACGATTGCCCAGCTCTGTCCTTAGCTGCCATTGCTTCACAAATCCCGGCATATCCCGGGGCCCCAAGATGAAACTTTTGTTTCTGAGAGGTTACAACTTTGTAGAAAGTTCAAAAGAAACCAAAGCCACAAAGTAAATCAAAAATAAATAAGAAGCAGAAAAAGACAGGAGTTGGCTTTTGAAGAAGGCCGGGTATCTGGGGCTCAGATGAAATAATTTCGCGCGAAATAGCGTGTCCAAAACATGGATCGCTCGTGCTCCCCAAACCTCTGTTTGCATCAAAATGTTTGCTTATTGTAGAGCAAAGCTTATTACGCCTCAAACCGCATAGTACTACAAATTAATCTGAGCTCTGTCATTTATCAAATTAAGTGTCATCAGCAGCGGTCGAAGAGGAGAAAAAGAAACCATGAAACAACGTGACACCGCGAATGGTCCTTGTTAACATTTTAGGCTGATGGTTGGATCACGTACAAACAGTGGTTAATGACTGGAAAAATGTGCACCATGGTCCATCACCCTCCTATTTACACGATAAATTGGTGTAATTAATTGCTCCTTTAAAGGAAGTTGTGGAAATCGGGCCATTTAATGTTTTTGTAAATGATTCACTCACGGATATTAATCGAGTGATTTAATAATCCTTAAGATTTCATAAGATGTTTTTCAAGCAAATTTTATCCATATTGATTGAATGTCCTCTTTCCCTATAGTCTAAAGAGAACGATCTTTGAGATGTGGACTTAGCCACATCGCCGCCCCTGTTACTATTAAATAAACTATTAAAGACTAAGAGCTTTGTCCGTCTGCAGTGAAATTGTTTTCAATTTTTCGATAATTCAACCATTATGCAAACCCTGTCATCCCTTCTCTTTAATTCTATGCATTCCTAAGTCAAGGTTATGGCTGTTCATCGAGGTGATAATAATTCTAGTTGTTGCAATATCTCTACATCGCTCCTCTACATCAGCTACCTTCATTAACACCCCAGCGGGAAATTTGGTCAGACCTTCCCCAGGAAGGAAGGCTTGGAAGCTAATAAACTTAATGGCAAGAAAGCCAAATAAATTCAAAAAGCATGAACTGCTTCCAAGTTGATCTCGGAGAAGCTTGGAGGAAGGTGAACATTAATCCAGTTATGGAAAAAGCATGAATTCCTTCCAAATTGATTTCAAGTAAGCTTGCTGGAAGGTGTACATTAATCATGATTAACTTCAATTAGTTCTAGCTTTTGTCATAAAGTTAGGGACTTCCCCGATTTGGATTGGTTTGGGGCTTGTGGAAGCAATAAAACTTTAGCACAGAAAACTGGAAAAATTTAAAAAGTTTTCATTCGTTCCATGTTGATCCCGTAAGAAGCTTGGTGGAAGGTGTGAATCTCGTTGCAACGCAGTTCCTTTTGTATAAAGTTCGGGGCTTTCCCTTTCAAGATCATTCTTTTGTTAGTCAGAGCAATTAGTTGTGTTTGGCAGTAAGCACACAAAAAGCTTCAACTGCTTCCTCCCTAGGACATGCCTGTACAAATGTCCTATAAAGTGTCCAATGAAGATGTATGCATCCCTCATTCCTTCCAGAAGAAGCTAGGGAGAAGCCAACAAAAAGCTTCAACTGCTTCCTCCCTAGGACATACCTGTACAAATGTCCTATAAAGTGTCGAATGAATAGGCATGCATTACAACTTCCAAGGAAGGCGTCCAGTTTGCATGATGGTATGATTCCATTTCCCGTTGGGGTCGTATTCATTTCTCCCAAGTTTTTGTGAAGTAAAGGTGTCTTTTAATAAAGTGGTAACTTAAATGATAATTATTTTACAGACGTGCTTGAATAGATTTGTTTTAACATTCTGAGCATATGTATATAATTATTTTTGCTCTAGCATTAATGGTTCTATGCGTTACAAATGTTGATTCAAAACTAATATACCCTAGAGGGTATAAGTACAAAACTGCGTAAAGCAAAAAGCTCAAGCAACCCTTCCATCAACATCTCCGGAAATCCATGATGCATCACTTCCAGGTCCTGTAGGAGGAAGCACACTATTAAGTTCTTATTGCTTCCTCCAGCGAACATGCAATGGTGAAAAAGAAATGAACTATCTTACGAAAGGGAATGGATTCTCACCTTTCATGAGATGCATTCCACTGGCCTGATGGTATACTTCCATTTCCCGCTGCGACGTGTACTGTTTCCAATACACACTTGAGAAGTCTCCAGTCTCTTACTTATTGAGAACATGACGAGTAGTTTGAAGGTAGTTGAGAGAGTTACTGTTAGTGAGTAAAATCTGGCAGTACATTTAGAGTGCACCTGAGAATAAGGTGTATTCCTTGTAAAATTTGAAAATATATAACTCATGCTGGGAGAGAAGGGGAGAAACGTCTGAGGACCTTCAGAAATGGACAAAGGTTCTCTATGAAATAACGCAATAACATGCTTCATAGGACGGTACAGGTTGTTCAGTGAAAAATGTACCCAAAGACGTAAACCCCTTGCCCCTCCGAAATGACACATTTTAACCATACCCTCCCCTTGCAGTGTCACAGTTTTATTTTGACTCAGTGTATTTAACAACGCCATTCTATTATGTGAACTTTTTTAAAATGAAATGTGGAATAAACACAGATCTGTTAAAACTTATGTTCTTAAAGTAGCATACATAACATGTTTCCATTTAAAAAACAATAAATTATCTCCTTCTCATAGAAATCCTATACAATAAAATATACACCATATAAAATCTCGATGTCTACGCTTATTTCCCCTTTTCGGGAGCCATTTGAACGTAAGTCCTATTGTTCACGTTCTTTGGAAGTTGACATCTTAAAGCCTTCAGGGACTATAAATCGTCTGTAAGGAGGTGGGTGTGTAGAATATGTTCTCGGTTCATTAGCAAACTTCCGTGTACTTTGTTTAATGGGGTATAAATTGTCACGTAAAAGATTCCAATAAATTTACGGATAATACAGTCTACTACAACACTTAACTAAATATGGTCTTTGTAAATAGTTGCATTAATGTACCGTCAATTAGTTTCTCGAAGCTCTACTTCAAATACTAGAGGGCCACATTGGTGAAGAATTAACAACAGGTGGATCCATAAAAGTGTGGCTTCTCCTTGTCAATTAAAAAATAATTTGGGTTGCGTCAATAGCATGCGTTTTAATAGCACCCATGTTAATAGATTTAACTTTCAATTCGATCTGACCGACCAGATTTTGCAAAAGTTAAAAATTTAATTACTGTGAGTCATATAAATAGAATGCTCCGATTTTGATCTATAAAATCTACCATTTTTGCCCATAAAAAAGAAACCAAGCCCTCCTTTTAAAAGATAATCGAATGTGCAATAAAAGACATTGTTAGGATATTAAGGAGATTGGCGTTTAAGGTTAAGTCCACACTAGAGATAGAGATATAATCATACAATCCTTCGAGGACAGAAGAGAAAAGAAGCAGAACAAACGAAGCCAAAAATTTTCTGACTGTGTGCACTAAGCGCTCAATCGCCATACAAAATCTAGATTTTGTTCACCAAGCTGTCAATTTGTACACGTGCTAGTGAGCTAATCTCTTGTCTCCAATGAGTGAATCACCCACGAAACAAGCAGCAAAAACATATAAATTTCGTTTTTATCTCAATTACAAATCAATTCTTTGGGAGATTTTAACCTAACAAATGTTGCAATTTTTGGCAATTTTTGGTAGCTTCACAGGTACAATTCTTGTCAGCAGAATTGCCTCAACCACTGTGACCCAGATAAATCGCCGTGTCCTGTGCAGGATTTGAACCCACAGCAACAGTGGAGAAAATTTGCAGGCGTGCCCCTGAGCCCTTTCGGCCACCAGCGTGATATAAAAATAATACGCTGAATAATATCATACAATTTAAAGAGGGGATACCAGTAAAAATTACTGGCTTGGTAGTTCCAATGGTAAATGGTTGGTTCGTGGGGACGGTTTTCTCATTGGAGACGAGGGACAATCAGAGATGTCCCACTATTACAATCGTAGTAGATATACTACTATTGTACTCTAAAGTGGATAAAGTGATCCTTTGCACTAACTGATATTTACTACTATTTTTAATCTCTACTTTCCTTTTAAAATCCTTTTAATAAGGCAGATCGGACACCAGTCTAACATTTTCCAGACCCATACAAGATCGATGCAGATGGAATGCCAGAACAAAGCATGTTACCACTAAGGTGCTACATGTAGTCAGTTGCAAGATATGATATGACTCTAGAATATGCCAGGTCAGTGTGCAGCCTGCCTAAGAAATTATTTCCCCTTAATAAGAAATTATTTATACCTTTAAATACGAAATGTATTTTCACACAAATACTAACCTTGTCCGAATAATGCAATGAAGCTCCAGGACTGAAACAGTCTGAAATCTTTGGAAGCTCTACATTAAAAACTCTTTGTGTCTAGAAACACACACCAATACTAGACTAAAACATTGAGTCTACTGTGGATTTTAGGGCTAATTGTAAATTGAAAATCTACAACTTTGGTGTATAAAAGACAAACCCTGGCAAAAGACAGTAATCTGTGCAGAATGCACTCCTACCCATTAAGGGTGATTTCTAGATTGGGATCGGTCCTCCAAGGACAATAGTCTTTGCTTAGATAAATTGTGTATGAGTTCTTGACGTGTTAAGTTTACACAGGATTTTAAGAAGGTAGGGTATCCCTGTTATAAGTTACTACTGCAGGCACTAATATCAGATGACGGAATAAATATATCTCGAGTTTAGTTGTAGAAGTGCATAAAATTAGTTATTTTATTATACTAGGGAAAGTAAAGGATAGTGAACAATTTTTTTGAATAACACTAACCGATCCACACAGGTGGTCGAGCAGGCTTTCTTCCTTGGTAGCGTGGGTTCGAGTCCTGCACAGGACACGGCGATTTATCTGGATACCAGTGCTTGAGACAATTCTACTGACAAGAATTGTATTTTTGAAGCCTCTGGGATGTTGCACAGTAACAATTTCATGCCAAAAATTGTGGCTCACTTGCAACATTTGTCAGGTTAAAATTTCCCAATCTCCCTTTCCCTAATTTCCTTCCGCCTAAGCTGGCCAGGGTACATTATAGTTGTCTCCTGAGCTTAGGCAGTACCTTAAAAAACATCAAACAATGCAGGAATTTTCAAATGTTTAGCCCTCCTGAGTTTACATATTTAACCAAATAGAATTTTCATATCATGGATATTACCTGTTTATTCCCGAAAAGTTTACCCACACAAATTTGCAATTTTTTATTTTTAATTTCAACCGCCATTAATGTCACATTAGATACCTCATAATGCAGTCGAAATTGCCCTGGAGGAGCTTACAACTTTTTTACGGTCGCTAAAGTAGCAACCAAATACCTCCAGAAGAAAATTTAATAAGTCGGGACTTGACATTAACCTGTCAAATAAATAAAAATTTATCAGTCTACCATATCGGGTGACTGTAATGTCTAAATCTCCGGCCGTTAAACTCATCCCCTTTGTTTTTTCCAGGGAGGGGAGAATATGAACATAAACAAATTATTCAATGCCACCGCCGATTTTCGTGCCCGAGCCAAGCACGGCAACGGCAGTCAAGAAGTGTGCGAGATAAATGATCCCAGACGACCGGCACCACCATTTCTTGCCAAACGGATACCAAGTTAAGGCTCAGGGAAATCCTTAGCTTCCGTCACCCCCATGACAAAATTCTTTATGACAGTCAAAACAATAAGACGTTTCCCCATTTTAATTTGGAGATCAAACAGAACCAGCTTTGCCCCGGGATTTGGGAAAAGTGGGCGCGCAAGTGATATACTTTCATCCCTTCCTTGTAAACACTCGCCCATCAATTCTCAGCTGGCAGGGTTGTTCCGGGTCCTGTAGCTGTAGGTGTATGAGTGTGGGTATTCTTAAGAGGCACAAGTTAATTTTCGTCGCGATATCTTTTTGATTAAATTTAAATTTTTCAATCAACAAGTTTTCACCCCCTTGCATTCGCACCGTGACACAGAGGTCTAACTGCTACAATTGCTCTGCAAACACAAGGATTTCCCAGAATCTGGTGTTTTCGAGGAGCAGGGTAGCGGATACATGTAGCATTGGAAGTAGACCCATATGGAGGCAGGTGCTTATGATTTATGCATAAAATTTACCTTTTCTTTTGGTATGCTGTTTTCATTTTTCGTTTTGCACATTATTAGACAACCAGTACCACACGTGATTTCCATTCTTAGCGAAAAGCGTAGAAGCCGAGGCAGGATCCAGGATCTCATGATAAAAATTTCCAGTCCAAATTGTAATGCTACCAGAGGACACGTATACACTAGACATCAGAGAGATATTTTATATGCATCACTTCTTTCTTGGGTGTCCTGGGAAATACTTTACGTCGAGATTAGTCCCTTTAGCTCCTCACCATGTCACTTTATACAGGTATTGCTAAGGGTGTGGGGCTCTTTTTTAATGCATCTGGGTGAATTTCGACAACCGAAGTGCTCTCCTCCCCGAGGAAATTACGTGAATCAGAGATCTGTAAGAAAATTGTTCCCAATTCAATTCTTTCCCACTTTGTTTGGCTGATTTGGGATTAGACACTCATAAAATTTCCTGATTAATTTTCTTATTGGCTGTCTTGCTAATATTGTATAACTATCCAAGGATAGAACTTATCCAGAATTTGATAACTTGGTACATTTTTTTATTCGTAGAACATACATTTCATTTTATATATTTGAAAACCACTTATAATAATTACTCAAAGGTTTATTACAAAAACTTTAATAATAAATTACGTAAATAAGGATTAGTAAAAAATACCTTCTGCATCTAAGGGTTAGCGAAACAAATCCCAAAGCTCTATTCCCTATTTTGTTTAGAAGTGGAAACCCCACTCTTGGGTGTAGACTGGTAATTCCGGTAATCTTTTTTCTCTCTCTTTACAAAGCCAAAGTTGTTGTCTCTGTTAGAGCTCTCGGCTCGATAAGCTCCAGATACTGGGCCAATATATCCGGGATCATAGCGATCCTTCGCATACCAAGTGTAACTCGGATCAACATAAGACGGAGGTCTCACGATTTCAGGCAAGTGGGCATAATAAATAATGCGACGATTTCTAGATTCGTATGGTGGCCGGTCGTATATGTCATTGGAATACATTGGTCTATAGTCCCTTGGTTCGGGAACGTCAAATCGACTGTCCGGGTAATCATAGTATGGTTCTGGATATGACGGAATTCGAGGACTGTAACTGTCATAAGGATCATAACGCCTTTTGTATAAGTAATAGTCTTCATAGTACGGATCATAGCGATTAAATTGGTCATCATACCTGCAAAATACTTCAAATAAAATCTATTTCATCTTAAAATTAAAAATTACCTGTCATATCGCCTCAAATAGGGCTCATAAGATCTTGACGGATAAATATCTGGCAATGGAGCTTCCATCTTTTCAAAGCGATTCTTTGATGGAGATATCTTGGGTAGAAGAGGTCTTTCTTTGTTCTCATCTCCGGGCTTTTTCGGTTGTGTAATAAAATTTACACGAGGAGTTCGCCCTTTAATACCTTCATTACTTGAAGCATCGGCAATCGAGTCATCATCCTCTGCTTTAGTGTAATCAGTGTTAAAAGTTTGAACTGTCCATGCTCCTTTTCTGTAGTAATCAGGTTCCATAACTTGTTTTTCTGGTGTCGGAAGACTAGACGGGGTACTTTCTTCTTTAGTCGGCTGTTCACTCCTCTTTTGTCTATCAATAGATTGCCCCGAATCCTGCTTCTGAAGATTTGCGATATCTGGATTTGATGGTTGTGTCGGTTCATCACGTGTATTGGCAATGTTCGGATTACGAAAGTGACTGCGGAGACCACGTGATTCTAAAATACGATAAAGTGGAGATCGTTTATTACGAATGGCCTTCGTTAAACCTATATTTGCCAAACTTCTGGCCTCAAAATATAAATCTTGAGGGTAGTATTCTGCGGGTTCCTCTAGATCATATCCATCTAGGATTTCAATGTCTTCTGGGATATACATGGTAAAAGACGGTTGAAGTAATGCCAACGTAATTATTACAATTCCTAGAGAAGCCATGGTGTTGCAAAGAAGATATCTGAGAGAAAAAATTTTGATTTTACTTTGAGAATGTCTTGTTCATAATTTCAGAAGAAATTTCTATTATTGCACAATATTTCACACACTAATTCTAACATTTTGCACCTTTACCAAATCCCATTAGTGCCGCTAGGATTCAATAGAAAAATTAAACGTACTAGATACTAATTTCGGTACCCGCGTTCGCACCTTCCATGAACTATGTAGGCTCCAGCAGAACTCTCTGCTTATACTAATTAAGAGAGGCTTCATTCCCGTACTCATGAGGTCTATAAGAACTTTTAAGTATTTAAAAAGCCAACGAATCTGATGGCATCTTGACCCTGCTTCTAAAGGACTAGGCCTCCTCCTTGGATAAATGGCACAAATTTTTAAATAACCTTCAAAGTGCGTCATAAACTTTCCAAGCATTTCTCGGTTCGGGGCTAGAGTTGCCACTTCCGAGGCTCTCAAAATCAGATTATTTATTAAAATTATCTAAAAAAATAATCAGGAATTTTGCAAAAAAAAAAACCAGAAGGATATTGAGAAGACATTTTTTAACATCCCATTTGGAAGTTATTGTAATGAATTTTTCGAATTGGAAATTTCGACATATCTCCAGGTTTCGAGGTTCCTAGAGTCTGTTTTTAGAGAGATGTCTGTGTGTGCTTGTGTACGTACGTTCGTTCGTACGTTCGTGAACTCTTTTTCGTCTCAAATATCTCGAGAACAAAAAAATAACAAAAAATGCATAATATCGACTCGGGACCAATTTCGAAAGCAAGATAAAATGGCCAAATGGGAAGTTGGCAGAGTGGGTAGACCAGTCGCACCGATTTTTTTTTGTTATTAAAAAAAACAAATCATTTCTATTTGTAAAGGCGAAATAAAAAAATATAACAGCAATAGCTGATCAGCGTCCAATAAAAGTTTCAAATTTCAGATCTTTTCTAACCTTCCAATGGTCAGGTCAAAATTTGTAACAAATTAGGCAAGGGGGGACGACCTAGTCCTACCAAAGCATTTTATATAATTTTAATTATATTTGCGAACTATTTTTTATAGAACTCGATACAATTACACCTTAGGGATATCCGAAGAATATAACTACCCTGAAACCTGGAGAATTGTCCCACTTTTCTTTCATTTAAACCCTTTAGTATAAATTAATAATTTTTTTGATCAATCATCTCCGAATTATTGATTACTAGTTTCCAAGGCAAGCCGATAAATACTGGACTTCTGTTGTATAAAAAAAGCCCTATTCCACCCTCTTTCTCCTCCTATTACCTCCCCTTGTAAGTATGCCGAAAAAAATAATATTTTATTCTCCACAATTTCAGAAAAATTTGGCTGTAGATTGAAAGTAACAAAAGAAATGAATAACATTTATCTCTCCAGCAGTGGCAGCTTGATGGATACATGTTCACAGTCAAATGAAAGGCTCCTTTCTGGAGATTTTAATTTTGTAAAAATGTGCATGAACTCCCATAAGGTTTTGGCGCAAAAAACCCAAAACTTCCAAAAAAATACTAATTTACTCATTTTCTACTTTTGAGCTTTGATAGTTTCTAACAGAATCGAGGGGGTGGTGAAGGATTCATTTGATCATATGTATCCCTATAGAATAACGTTTTGTTTGGCTTCAAAAAGTATATAGAAAATAATTTACAAGGAGTTAAACGTAAAAGTTCATAAAAAATAAAATAAATCCACCCTCTTGACCAAATGTAGGTTCCTAGGGGAAGGAGGTATGTACACATATGTTACTTCCAGGAAGCATCTGATAAATAGCAAGGTAGTAGTGATTGGAACACTGCATATAACACAAATTGAAAATATAAGTTGTCTAATAATAACGAAAGCCACCTTTACAATGACTTGTCTACGTCTGACTGATTCTTTCTATGTGCAGCACTCCATTAAATTCTGTAGTTAAGCACCCCTTCAAGACTGAAAAGACATCTTGTCTTGCCCTTATTTCGTGCAGTGGGTGAGTTTAAAGAGTTAAGTAATTTTAGAAATGTTATAGTACTTATTCGATCTTTTAAAACGATGACACTTTATTGATGAACTAAAATTTTTTAAACTAAATAGACATAATTTTGGCGTCATAGTCAGTAGGTCTTGAAACAACAATTTCGGTGTTCTTTCTCATTATGGCTTTGGATCTTTTCTTGTAAACACAAATACGATAGTAATAATACCTTTTACAGCAAAGTACCATAATAAAATACAGTTTCAGACTTATCTTTTCCGGTATATATGAAATAAATAAGCTAAAATTATGATTAAAGAACAAATAAAAGCATCAAGGTGCTTAATTTATATTCTCAATGATTCAAAGATAAATTTGGTGTCATTGTCAAAGTTTTCACCGAATTGTAACCGGCATAAATTTGACACTAGGCATATGTACATAATTAAGTGTGGTAGGTAATTAGATACGCTGATGATTTAGACGGTGATCAAATGAGGTATGAACCAGATGATGTGGTGAGCATTAGATAAATTAACACCGGTTAAAAGTACGGAAACAACTGAAACGACTTCAAAAATATTAAATTATGTTTTTTTGCAATGAATACTGACACAAAACATAAAAGTTGTCCCATTTTTTGGAGATAATATTAATTTCAACCCAGTATTGCTACCTCACTTACCTCAATATCAACGAAAAAATCCTAAAACTAAAAAGTTGTTTAATATTTTGGATAATAATCTACCACACAAGTTTTATATTTGGTTTATATCTCTAAGATTCGACCTACAATTAGAATTCGCCCTGTGTGAAACCAGCGCAGAAAGTTCTAAGCAGTTGCGTCTATTTACCTTATAACCAAGTAGAAAGGAGTATGCATTGTAAATTTGTAGATATAAACAAGAAAAAACTATGATTGGTTAAACCAATTTAAAATAATGAATTGTTTGCGCCTGTGTATTCTTTATTTATACGCAGTTAACCTGCAAATGTGGGTATAGGCCATCCTACTAACCTATGGACGCGCACTTAAACACTGCACTAAAGCCGAGTGGAAAGCTTTTAATAAATATATAAAAATCATTTATTACTAGCATAACGATTGCCTAACACAAATAATTTTTAAATCATTTTGGCATTAGAAACAGGAAAATTACAGTGTTCATATGGCAACCCTCCGAAGGAAATGCCCAATTAGGTTCATTTCCTGACATGATATTTTATTTTGAATAAGAGGCGGTTAGTTTTAGAATAAAAAAATCTATTTTCTATTTGACACAATTGGAGATTTCATATGGCAACTCTTTCAATTCCATTCAGGCATTTGTGTATCAAATTTCAAATCTCTATCTCCATGCGTTCTTGAGCTATCGTTGGTTATATCCAGGGTATCAGAAGTCTTCAATACTTTGTCCCACGATTCTTTTTCCGATACAGCTAAGGAACGTATGGTTGATAAACTCAGTTAAATTAACTACTTGTAAAATTCGAAACTACTTTTTTGAAAGAAGCCAAAACAAATCTGATGAAAGATTTTTCGTCCCCAAACGTATATTGTGGATGATACCTATTACCACACTATCTCAGGAAAGGAGGGAATTAGATATGCACCTTCTAGCGTACGTCAATGAAGTATATGGCTGCATTTGAAAGGCATGAATCTCTCAGTCTGGTTATAAAAGTACATATCTCATTGTTCGGAAAATTTATGCTGATGATTTTAAGAAGATTGCACTGGAACATGTTCCCAAAAAAAGTTATTTCATGCATCTTTAGAAGGAAAAAAAAAACAAATTTCATTGAGATTAATTGATTTGTGTCGATTATGTGGGTTTTGTGAGCTTTTTTGAAGATTGAAACAAACAAAGTACTTTTTAGATACGATGGTGTTTTACCACCGGAAATGATGATGCTAGCCAAGCAATCAATAATAACCAGCACTACATGAGACGCGAATTAGCAAAGATATTAAAAATCACCATCCAAGAGAATTTAGTATAGCTTGGTTACTTGTGGATTTTGCATAATTTAAACGAACAAAATTTATGGTCGCTTTTCCATCTGTGGCTCATTGTATAAGCGCAACGGAAACTTTCCATTTTTGAAACAAATAGTGGCGGATGATAAAACCGTACAACAATGTTGAGCAAAAGAGGTCCTACGATAAGCGAATTAATATACCATTGACCACTCTAAATGGTGGTTTTCATACGAAGAAAATAATAGTTTTGGGTCTTGCGGAATTAGAAAGGTATTCTAGATTTTAAGCACCTCCTATACAACCAGTCGATAATTTTAGAAAAATATTGCTCTCGACTGGACGAACTGAAGACAATGATTCAAGAAAAATGTCTAAAATTGCCTAACAAGAAAGGCCTTCCGTTTCATGAAGACTACACCTTTCTTTGACTAGCCGACACGTCCACTTATTCAGGTCATTAGGAAGTCTACCGTGGAACCCTGTGTCGGACCACCAGAAAGCACGACAAACTACGCTTATGGACATGAAAAAAGACTTGGAATATTAATACGCCACGGACTGGAGACACCATGAACTCAATCTCGATTTCTGGAATAATAAGACGGTTGAGGCCATCAAGTGAGGTTAATAAAAAATGTAGTCATAAAATAGTGGTACATAAATAGAATTTTTCATTTGGTTCATCCATATACAGGGTGTCCCAAAACTCAACGTCAAGCCGAGACCAGTGGATGCACCAGTCTATGAGTGTTCATAAAAAAATTTCAAAAAAAAATTTCATGTCTGATCATTTTTGAGATTTGGACATTTTTTTGTGAATTGTGAAAATTGCATAAACATGACGAAAGATAATGTTTTTTTTTCAAAAAGTATGCAACTTTTGGTATTATTTAAAATTGTGACAAATAGCAGGGTTATTCAGGATTACGTAACAAGCATTACTATGAAAAAATATGCAAATTTGTAGTCACAGTATTTAAAAGTAGGATGCAGGGTAGCGATTTCCACAATTCACAAAAAAATACCTGAAGCTCAGAAATGATCAGACATCTAATTTTTTTTTATATTTTTTTATGAACACTCATAGACTGGTGTATCCACTGGCCCAGGCTTGACGTTGAGTTTTGGGACACCCTGTGTATAAACACTCTGCGTGATCCTCTAATTTTCAGAAAGGTGTAAAGATGAAAGCAATTGTAATGAATACCAGAAATCTATTCTATGGTGCTTCGTAATATCACTTGATTGTATTTTCGGTGAAAAATTAAAAGATACAAATCGTAGGATATTCAAAACGATAAACAAAATTAGCACGCCACAAAAATATAATATCCTTCGGTGCTTAAACGCGTCATTTGTACTCTCATGAAAATTTAATGTTTTTAAATTTCCGATCTAAAACCACTTTAAGAATAAAAATGATTGTTCTTCTTGACTTTTTTGTACACAATATGTAAAAATTTTGCCAATAAACTGCACATACAACACACATTCCATATTTCAATCAAAAATCAGCAGGTCCTTACCTGTACTTGGAAGAAAAAAGAATTATGAAAAACTAAATCTGCACCATAATCAAAAACGGAAACCGTATAGGGCAAGAATTCAACTAAAACTGAACACACTAAAATTACTGTAGAATTCCCAACTTCCCATCCAAACTTCTAGATCACCCCATCAGAACTCCGAGCCCTGTGAAAATACGCGACAAAATCAACCGACCGTGATTGCAGTACAGTACGATAGTCCATACATCACCCATTCGTGATCTATTGTCACAGAGATGAGTTTTTACAGTTTTTATGAAGATTTTCCCAACAGTTGAGTGTTTTCCATCACACAATGAGATAATTACTTAGATCAAAATTTATGGCCACTCGGCTCTGTGTAGAGTTGGGTCGACAACCGAAAAAGATCGGCAACCGTACATCCGGCCAGATCAAGTTAAAAAATGTAAACTGTCTCATCTGTTCCGTGTGGTAGTTTTCCCGTTTTGTGGAAATGCATTTCCACGTAAAATGCATAAAAGTGCTCCGACAGGTAAACAAAAGTAACTGAAAAAGTGCTAAGTGATTTGTTGACTGATGTCCGATCCACTTCCATAAAAAACTGGTAAAATTTTAACGCACTACTTCCTCCACACAATTACTCAGCAAATCAAGCACAAAATTAGGGAGTACTATACTCTACATCGGCGCGGTATTCGAAAAATTTAAGGGCTGAGCTCGTTTGATTTTTGTAATGAGAACAGCAAAACATTGGGTGTATCTTTATAGTAAAAAGAAAAAAACGTGAAGCGAAAAGGCTTATACAATTTGTAGAGCTTGCACGTGTGATAATCATGAGGAAGAACACAAATTCGCTAGTCCAAATTTTGAAAACTTTGACCAAAAACAGAAAACAACATCTATGTTTATTACTTATCTAAATTAGCTGAACGTTACAGATTTTTCATATCAGCTGTCCGCTTAAATGATAGCTTTTTGTTCAACAGATGACAGACTGTTGTACGTAATAATTACCATTCATTTGGTGTTCCGCAAGGATCCATACTATACCCACTTCTTTTCAGCATTTATATTAATGATTTTCCAGGTATATGTATGGGTGCAGCTATATCCT
>QYTT01083737.1:19562-46137 GCA_006980735.1 Dasypogon diadema
ATTCGAAAAATTTAAGGGCTGAGCTCGTTTGATTTTTGTAATGAGAACAGCAAAACATTGGGTGTATCTTTATAGTAAAAAGAAAAAAACGTGAAGCGAAAAGGCTTATACAATTTGTAGAGCTTGCACGTGTGATAGCTGCATTTTATTAAAATAATCATGAGGAAGAACACAAATTCGCTTGCCCAAATTTTGAAAACTTTGACCATAAAGCATTGCTTTACCATGACTCAAAATAACTACACATAGCAATCATTGAATAAATCTCTCATAAAGATAGTGATCAATTCCCCAAAAACAGAAAACAACATCCATGTTTATTACTTATCTAAATTAGCTGAACGTTACAGATTTTTCATATCAGCTGTCCGCTTAAATGATAGCTTTTTGTCCAACAGATGACAGACTGTTGTACGTAATAATTACCATTCATTTGGTGTTCCGCAAGGATCCATACTATACCCACTTCTTTTCAGCATTTATATTAATGATTTTCCAGGTATATGTATGGGTGCAGCTATATCCTAATGACGTTCATTTGTACCTGAGCCAACAGCTAAGGCCTATGAAGAATTGTGTAGACCGCCTTAATTGTGATCTAGTCAGAATATACCAATGATTGCTACTAAATGGGCTTCTACTGAATCCTCATAAATCGCAGAATATTTTGTGTTCACCTAATGTTATGTTAAATGGTAGTCCGATTCCATATGTCAATCGAATAAAAAACCTAGGTATAGTTTTGGGCTATGAGCTGGATTGCTGTGGGTATGTGTATGTGAACTCAATGCTATATAAAATTTATGGGGGCCTGCGGCATCTTTGCCTCTCGGCTGATACTCGCTTATTGTTAACAGAATTGTTGATTGTTCCATTTTTCCTTTTCAGTAAACTAGTTTTTCCTAAACTTGATTCTATCTACGAACGTAAAATTGAGGTTGCATTCAATGACTACATTAAATTTCTTTTTTGTATGCGGGAGGAATGAACATGTGTCACTATTTAAATCCCTGCACTTTAGTTACCTACCTTAAGCGTACTTACCTGATTTTTCTCATTAAATGGATCAGTGCTGGTGAGCCTAGCTACCTTTTTGAGTATATCAACTTCTTGAGCTGCCGTTGTGGTTGCATTTTATCAATACCTCGTTTTCGTAAGTAAGTTTTTGAAAGCTCTTACTTTGTCCAAACTTTTAAAGTCTGGAATTCATTTTTTCACAGTCTACTTCATCTCATGCTCTTGCTCCTTTTCTATTTTAGATATGACTAATTAATTAATTAACTAACTACTTACTATTACACTAGTTGATATAACTTTTATGTTATACCTTAGTTTTTTACAGAGGTTCGGTTCATGGTTTTTGCAACTTTAAGGTGCTGCTTTTTGAAACTTTATAAATTATTATTCTTTTTGTTTTTTCCAATTTGCGCTTTATTAGAGTCCAGTATCTTTCTACGGGACGAAGCTTAGGACAAGTTGGAGCGGTAGCATTTCGCGGTATTAAGTTATTTAACCATATTTTGCCGATAAAAATTTAAAACGTTCTTACTGTAATGCGATGTGGCTAAATCAGCCCAAAAGACTACAGAAGCCGTATTGCTTGGATTAAAGTTAGCAATCACTTTTTGAAGCATTGATTTATACAGGGTTACTGGCAGATTGCAAAAAGTTGTAATCGGGGCATCCTCTTCTGCCTTCTTAGAATTGGGTTCTGGCGTACCGCAGGAATCTATTCTTGGTCCGCTACTGTTTTGCCTATATATCAACGATCTCAAAGTTGGTCCTAGGCATACTCTTCTCCAATTATATCCTGATGATTTTAAGCTGTTATGTTCGTGAAAATTTGATTCAATCGAAGATAATATTAGCAAAATGAATGAGGACCTTATTCGAATTGTTAAATGGTCTCGTATAAATAATTTGAATCTAAATCCGATCAAATCCCAATTGTTTCCTTGCGCTCGTTTAATCTAAGTGACTTTTCACCTATTACTTTAGATGGTTGCCATATTGGATATGTCGATTCAGTAAAATACTTGGGGGTTGTCTTTAATCGAACCTCACCTGGGAGGTACATGTTAAAAGTATCTTGGCCAAAATATATGATTCTCTCAGAAGGCTCTGGTACTTTGCCAATTATACCCCACATTGTGTTCGTGAACACCTCGTGAAGACGTTATTGCTCCCGTTTATTACGTACTGTTGTACTGCTTTTCCGATTCTTGATTCGAGAAATGAATCGAAGCTCAACGTCGCGTTTAATGCTCGTGCTAGTTATATTAACAATCTAAACAGGTTTGCACACATCTCCATTCATGCCCGTGCCCCGTGATATACTAAACTATACACTTTTTATTATGTGAAATTTCTAACAGGGTGCACAAGTTACTTTGTAATATTGGGCCTGGCTATCTATGCAGTGAGTTAAGAATGTGTCGATCATCAAGGAGTAATCAATTAGTTATTCCTAGATATAACTCGTCCCAGAGTGAAGGTACATTCTTCATCTGTGGTCCCAGGATCTGGAGTGCTCTTCTAGAGCCTCAATTAAGCGCATTACAGTGTTTAGCGTTTTCAGGAGGGTAGCATTTGAACATTTCTCTGCCCTGACATAGTTTCTGTGGCTCTATTTTGTTTTCTCAAGATACTATTTGTGATTACTGTGTGCTGTAAGTCAATGTTGAATTAGCTATTTTATTTTTTGCCTACCTTTTTTATATAACTTCTTACTTTATTCCTTAGATTAAATTTAGTTCTCTTCATTTTTATGATTCTTATACTTTTTGTATGGATTGCTGTCATACTGTTTTTTTATTGTTTAGCATTGCAGCCATTCTTTTATTGTATTCCTCTATTTGCCTTAGTTCACTTATAAATTAGAGTACTTTACACTAAAAGAGTTCTACTCATGTGTAATTGAATTGGAAATAAATTGAATTGAATTGAATATATGTCACGATACCGTTAAGGGTTTGTAGGAGAGGTGATTAGCTATTAAATGGCCTCTAAGTACACCAGGCAAAATTGAATCGTTATCGAGTTTTTTTATATTCTATTATTTTTTTTTGAAAAAACAAGTGCTTGTAATGGAAGTTTTTTTTAATTAACAGTTTGTGTACTTTCTAATACGTAATAATCAGCAATAAAAAAAAGAAAATCGTCAAACATTTTTAAATAAGGCCTCCGAATCTTTACATTAATTTTTAATGTTGCCTATTCTCGCTTTTTCAAAAAAAAAAATAACAGAATAAAAAAATCTCGATGAACACTGGGAATTTGTTTAACAAACTTTGCTATATTTCAACATTATTAACCCGGAAAATGCAATGAATAACTAAAAAAGTAAACTAAACTTTTGGATGTTAGGAAAAAGCACTAATTCGTAGGACAAAAATAATTGCAAATTTAGAATAAGCAAGAAACTCTCTTTTATTGGAAGCTTTCGGGGGATTGATCTTTACAAAAACGTCTTTAATAGCATAACTCCGCACGTGTTCACGAAGTGGCCATTTCCAGTGGTGTTTTGCTTTTTTCATGTAGCCTCCTTCAGCTTGCCTGTCATCAATCAACACAATCTATCCTAGATATATTGATGTATTGATATTGCACTAGCATAAAATTGCCTTCTTTCAAAGGTGATGTATCATGTGGAGCTTATATGGTGGCACGCAAATTCCGAGAATTCATTTTCTCTTTTTCTCTTATTCCAAATGCATCCTTTGTATCTATATATAGGTAGTTTGCAAGGCTAATTTCGGTGTCGTCGCTGCTGGATTAAGTAATCTGTAGAATTGAGGTTTCTTTAACAAAACAGCTTTAGAAGTAGAAATTGACTGACCGCGATATCAAGTCTTTTGGACATATAGTTTCAACCGGAGCAATGTTCAAATTTCTGCGTTGGTTTTTTTATTGTTTTCTAAAAAACGCCTCACCAACCATACCAATTTTTTCTGCATAGCTTCCACCTGGCAACCACTTGAAATGTACTCAACTGCTGTGATTACTTTTGCTGTGGCAGCTTGATGCTATATTTGACCCTTCTTATTGCAAAGTTCAGGATAGTCCAAACAACCAGAGCTCATGGGACATCATCTGTTTTTTTTTCCAAAGTATTGCCCAAGCTCAGGAGAGAACCCTATGCTGCATAATACAGCTTAGGCAGAGGAAAATTTTAGGGAAGAGGAGATTGGGAAATTTTAACCTGATAAATGTTGAAAGTAAGCTACAATTTTTGGCATGAAACTTTGCAACATCCCAGGAACTTGCAACATTCCCAGTGGCTTCGCAAGTACAATTCACAGATGAATTACCGCGTCCTTTTCACAAATTGAACCAGTATGCACAGAGGAGATCTGCAGAAAAGTTTAGCATTATCTAATCATAGCTTGCATGCCATGGAGATCTTAACCACAACAGGTTATTTTTTTACTGTACTACGCAGACTGCTTCGCCAACGTTTTGCAATAGCTCGAGAAGAGATTCCTTGATTCGTTCGGAGTAAAACAAAAACCTAGGACAAATGCAGGGCAACGTCACAACGTTCAGAGAAATGCAGTTAACTTGTTATTTTCGCTTATAGCACAACTATAAAACCCACACGAATACCTATAAAACCCAATAAAGCAAACAGCCATCTTGTTTAAACCAAATAATAAATCTAGAGTATTAAGAAGAGATAATTACCTTTACTTGCATACCACTTACAGAATAATTGTTATGTCTATAAATTAATATTTCATCGAAAACTTAAACTAATCAATTGTTATAGTTTCGACCTGCATCGGCGTCACAGGTTCCGCAGCTGCATCAGGAGGATCTTTGCTTGTATCTGGTTGCTTTTTCAAGAAGTTACTTATTAAAACGTTTTTTGTATTTTCGGGAATTTGTTGTCCTCTGGGAACAGACATAAGAAGTGGTACGCGTTTCTTAACGGGTGGAGATGATTTCGAGTTTGAACTAATTGCGGAAGATATTGTTTTCGCGCAATGTTTTTTAGATGTGGATTGTTCAACAGGTTCGGGATTGTTTTCAATATTTTTTGAGACAACTTCGCATGTGTCCTTCACAACAACAACATCTGACATATCTTTCAACACAACATTTGATGCATCCTTTTCACTTTCTCTTGCAATAATTTTTGTGAATTGTGTAATCGCAGGTGAATGTTTTTTCTTCTTTTTCTTTTTAATTGGTGTGGGCTGCTCTGTCGTGGTATTCGTTACGTCACATGATGGGGTTTCAGTCGTTTTTGTTTCCTTCAATATTCGTTTTGGCTGTAAAATGTATTGCCATTGGTTCACATCACTTAGTCCCTCCATACTGTACTGTTTCAATATATCTGGAAATACCATCCAACACAGTTTCTTCTTCTTTTTTGTAGGGTCCTCAAGGATTGTCCATTCCGCAATTTTATCAACTTGTTCTTTGAAACTTGCCTTGGTGTATTCAACTGGTGCGGCTCCTTCATCAGTCTGTTTTGACATAAACGCCTGAAATTCTTTAATTATAAATTCCCTTTTGTGCCTGTTACCATGTACCAATTTAATTAAATCTTTAACTTGTTCCTCAGTCAGTTGGCATCTTTTGGGCATTCGTTTTTCCTGAACGGGAGAATTCGTTTCATTTTCACCTTTCTCTGGTTCAATCATTTGCGGCGGTACCGAAAATATCATTGCACGTTTGTTCAAAGACTCCCAAATTACGCTAGAGCAAAAATCAGGTTTATTTCCGTTTTTATCTTGCCACACAATACCAACTAAACGTGGCTTAATTTTTTCCGTCTTCTTTTTCATTTCCTGAGCAAACTCTTGTTGGAGTATTTTAAGTTTAGCTTTTTGCATTTCAGGGGAATTATCCTCGTCCATTTCGTCTTTGTTTTGAAGCTCTTCATCGCTTAGATGTCCGTGCGGAACGAAAAATTCATTATCAACTTCGTATTCGTCTTCTGATTCTTTTTCATCATCGCTTCCATGCAGAGATTCACCTGGCTCCTCTTCCTCCCACTCATCGTCCGAATCCACTTCGTAATCGAAATATTTCTAGGAGTAAAGATTTACATTTACGATCATAAATAGAGACAAAGCAAAGAGAACTTACTTTGTCTGTGGCAAACGGTCTTCTCGGCTTTACAAAGGTACTCTTTTTCCTCCACGTTCCGTAATATGGTGGACGCTGATTCTCGTGGAAATACAGGAACTTTGCACGATATTTCTGCATGGGCTTACTTGTATCATCAATTTTTTGACCAGCACCTTCCAATTCGTCTTCTGTAAAGAATTGTAATGTGTAGTTGAATTTTTCTGGAGATATAAGAGTTTAACTAGATAAAGAAATGATTGGGAAAATTATTTGTCGTCAACTTGAATGAAAAAAATCCCACAAAAAGGCAACCAACACATTCACGCAAACTACTAATACTAATAAAATCCATGGACTAATAATGCTGAAATCACTCGGTTGTAAATAAATATTAACGAATTCACGCACCGGTGGCCAAACTGGTTACAAATTTTTATCCTCAGTGGATGCGGATTCGACTCCTTCAAATGGCACGGCGATTTATTTGGATGCCAATGACTGAGGCTATTCCACGTATTACTGACTATTGCACCTGTGAAGCCACTGGGATGTTTCTATGTAATTATCACATCGACGGTCCCAAGCAAAAGGGCCTGTTAAGCAATGCAGCACTAAAACTACACGCGTAGTTAATCTATTTCACAAGAATCTCCAATTTTCAAACTATCATCGCTGCCATAGTTATTACCAAAATTTTCTAAAACATTTCAAATTTTGTAGGTATTTACACGTGCAGTTTTTGCAGAAGTTATGCAGTACTGCATTTTTGAACAGGCCCAAACAGTGCTAACTCTTTCAGGAGATGGCATGGTTTTAAATAACAATAATAAGACTTTATTAAATTCAGCACAAGTGAGAATGACTCATTAGTATGTGCAAACTCCAAATTAAATTACAAAGGTAATCAATGAACACAAAACGAAAAAAAAGAAAAAAAAAGAAAAAAAAGAGAGAGAAGAAAAAAGGCATATAGGTTAATTTCAAATAATTCCAAATTTCCTATGAATTAAAGAATGTGAAGAAGAATGGATCAACGCACGACACAGTCCGTCACAAGTCACAAGTTAGCAAAGATATGACTCTCTCCTGAAGGCATTAGCAGTTCGCAAGGTTTGTACATACAGTGGTAGGGAGTTCCATATTAGAATACCATAAACGAAGAAGTAACGTGTACTGAGAACTGACCTGACAATGTAAATAATTAGGGCATAGGTTATTAACTATTTTAAACATCATCAAACATGCTCTGTATTTCAAGTAACTAGATAAGGTACATCCCAAGATATTTTTAGAGAATTCCGATATATGCTCATAACGACGCAGCCCATATGTAATGAACGGAAAGAGAAGGGTTTTTAACAATCGCATTCTAATTCCCATTGGAGTATACACTGCACTATTCCAAAGATTTCGAACCACCACCACCATAAATTTTACACGTGACCACCATAAATTTTACACGGGGGATATTAGAGGTGTCAATACGTCGCTTGAATATAATAATTGCCTTAGTTTTTGTCGGGCTTAGTCTAAGCTTATTACTCACCGCCCAACCATAAATAAGATTAAGATCAGAGCTAAATTTACGAACATTTTCTTCAATATCATTTAGCGCTGTCGGAAGCAACATCTGGCAATCATCAGCGTATAATTGAATACAACAATAGTTGGGAACTTTCACAATATTATTGACATACAGGCAAAATAACAAAGGACCAAGAATTGATCCTTGAGGAACACCTGCATATGGAAGCTTTTCTTTGTACATCTTACCATTAGAATTAACTACTTGCCTTCTTCGTGAGAGGTATGAGTGAATAAATCTTACTGATGAACTTGAGAATTTAAATTCACTATAAAGTTTTCTACACAGTATGTTAGTATTAACAGAATCATAGGCCTTGAAGAAGTCGATTAGGCAAAGGATCGTGGCATTATCATTTTCAATATTTTTTCTAATACCTTCTACCTAAGTGTAGTAATCGTACTATGTTTAGCTCTAAATCCCGACTGAGCATCCGTAAGAAGTCCATGCCTGCTCAAAGAACCATTAATTTGTGTAAAGAGAAGTCTTTCCATTACCTTAGATAAAACAGGGAGAATGCTGATAGGTCTAAAAATCAGTTGGTTGACAGGCTTTGGATTGCTTCTTGATAGGTATTACCTTGGTTATTGTCCAGCACGAAGGAAATACACCAGTAGTTATGGCAGTATTCAAAATATGAGTTAGAGGACTAATAATGAATGGAAGAACCAATTTAAGAAACCGTAAATCAATATTGTCCAATCCAAATAGATTTTGGGCGGATATTTTTAAAAATAACTCAAATATTCTTAGTGTGAAAAGGCAAGATCGTACGCAATACTTTTCCTATAAACATAAAAGCAGAGAAAAGGTTGAAATTAACCTCCAATTTTTTTAATGTTATTTGTTCAAAAATATTATAAGTCGAGTTATCATAGTTTTGCTTGAAGCCGTCGATATGTGGATTACTTTAGTAAATTTATTAATTAAAGGTTTAAAGGTTCATACACAGTTATTGATAATATGTTAAAGACGTGATGACGAATTATGTACCTAATTTATATTCAAGGAAAATATAGTTATTGGCCCGTATATTAAAATAGCGTTTTTTCCACACTTCTTTTTTTTGCTTTATTTTGCATGCGAAGGCCCGGCATCCTCAAATTAGGATACCCAATAACCTTAATAAAATCCAGGATGACATGGAAACCGTTTTACATTAACAGCTTTTGAAGACCTACCGAAGCAACACACTTTCATATTTTTGTAAAAGAATTGCAATAAAAAAATTGGGATAAAATGGATTAAGTCAAAAACGGTCCAAAGTAGATGGATTCAATTTAATCTAAAGAAAACTTTTTCCGTATCCATATTACACTTGTTAATAATCTCAATGTTTCGCTATCTATGACTGAGTCTGTCTAACCAGCTAGAGCGTGTGTACCATAACGTCCGACCGAATTATTCCATTGAGTCCTACAAATGGTCGTAGTTTTGATGGGCCGCTTTAGAATCAGAAGTTAGTCTTTCCCGATCTAGATTTAGCTAAAAGTTATCGTTCCAAATTTCTATCCGTTCAGATTTCGAGTCAAATCGCGAACTGCCCACAGCACGGCAATTGTCCCGGACCGAATTGATATATTTTTCTCTTGAGATTCAATTCTATACCCTTTTTTCAAGTTTGAGGAACCCTGTACCCTCTACTCTTTATGTACACTTTACTTGTAAAATTGTAAAATACATAGAGAAAAAGAATCGTAATTAAAACTTACCGACCACCAAGCAATCACTGACATTATCATCGTCCGTAAGCCACGTCTTTGTATCCTTTCCTGGGATTATTTTACCAGTCCTCAGGCAAGTCAAGTACAATTCTTCTACTGGCGACGGTGAATTGCCCAAAATCTCATCGAGTTTTGTTTTTGCTTCACAGCCCAAAGTCCTCCTATACAACGGTGCCAACTTCATGTCGCCCTTAACTTGAAATGGCATAAATGTGGAATTCTTAAAATTCTCCGAATCCAATGAATTCTGATCTTCTTCGGCCGACTCTTTTGCTGTCGGTTTTGATTGACGGAAAAATTTTGTGAAAACTTCAGCAGCTTTTCGTTTTTTATTTTCTGCTTCTTCCTTTTCGAGTTCCTTTTTTCGCTTTTCTTCTTCCTTTTTCTTGCGTTCTTCCTCTTTCATTTCTTCTTTCTTTCTTCTCTCTTCGTTCTTCGCTTCTATCTCAGCTAAACGCTTCTTCTCTTTCTCCTCTTTTTCTTTTCGACGTTGTTCTTCTTTTTCCTCTTTTTCTTTACGTCTTTGCTCCTCTTTCTCTTCTTTTTCCTTGCGACGCTGTTCTTCTTTCTCCTCCTTTTCCTTTTTACGTTGTCGCTCCTTCTCTTCCTTCTCTTTTTGTCTCTGGAGTTTCTCTTCCTCCCTTAGTTTCATTTTTTCCTCGCGCTCCTTTAGTTTTTGAAGTTGCTTTGGAGTTAAGGACTTTTGTTGCAGCTTCGCTGTTCTGTCCAAACCCTTCAGCGGAGTAGTGGTTTGTTTTTCACTATCATCAGAATCTATCTCAGGTGCAGATTCCTCTTTAAGAAGGGAGGAATTTCTCGCTCCTTTCTTGACTTCTGAAGTTGACCGGAAATTGTCATCCTCTTGTTGTGTGCTTACTTCTTCAGGATCCTCTTGATCACTCTTTTCTGCTTCAGCTTTTTCACCATCATCCCCAGCTATTGCACTGGAATCGAGTCTCTCAGAAGAAGGTTTAGTGTGTTCACGTTTCTTCATTACGGAAAATAGTTCTGAATCATTTGCAGCTTCCTCGGACGGAAGGTGTCCAGGATTTTCAGTCGAAATCTTTTTCAAATTTGAGGACTCCAACACACTGTCCTCAGACATATTCGTCACCTGGAGACATATATTTGCACTTAATGTGTCGTCGTCTTCAGCAATTTCTATAACATCGCATTGGGCGGAACCCTGCCCACCGGTGACCTCCTCCTCGGATTTCTTGAATTTTTTTGTGGTTTTTACATCTTCTGGCGTATTTTCCACACTACTCTTATCGGGACTTGCTAACGCGTTAAGCTTTTCTGATAGTTTCCGCTTTTTCTTGCTACTCAGTGGCAATTTAATAACAAACCTGTTGCTCTTTCCAGAGTTCTTATTGGTAACAGGCGTACTCCATTTCTCTATAGATTTCGGTGCTTTGGAAGAAAGAACAATTCGACCATTCTCGTCTTTACAATTTCTTATAAATTCGTCTATATTATCCAACCTTACAAAGGGATTTAGTGCAGAATTACATTGCCTGCTGGTGGCCTCCTCGGTACCACCGTCTTCGTCAGATAACACAATTGAATCGACACAGGAAGAAACGTTCTCCTTGATTTCAGACGTACACAAAATTTTCGATGCAGGTAAATCACTGTCAGATGATAATTTTCGTTTTCGGGGCTCATTTTCCCCCGCGGCTGGAACCGACACAGGACTTGATAAGATTTTAAAAGGTAGTCTTGCTTGAATCAATTTCTTCCCACTGGAAGATTTTTCAACACTGGCCGCAGGACTACCTTTGATGGACCCCTTCATAATGGCTTAAAATTTAAGAACTCAAACTACAACTAGATTTCTTAAACCACGAAATGCGCATTTATTTATCCCTAAACCCCCGGAAAACACTTTAATGAAATGTCACTAACGAAAAACGCGCCAACGGAAACTTTTGGACACGAATGAAGTTGGAAAGATTTCTATTTAGAAGTGTTAAGTTGTAGCAAAAATAAGGTTAAAATCTTAACTAAACGCATGGAGCTGCAACAAGCTTCCGGTAGATGTCTAGCCTCTGTTCGAATTTGTAAGGTTTCAATTTTTTTTTTTGAAGAAGTTTTCTTTGGTGCGGAAGAAATTGCACAATTGTAAGGTTTAAATAGGAGGCATTGTAAATGACAGGTTTAGATGGCAAGTAAATGACAGGTTTAGATGAGGCTAACCGGATTTTTTCTGACGACCTCGATCAACTTTCTGCGTTCAATAACGCCCCGAAGTCACCTGAAGTTTCCCAGGCATGTGTTCATTGACGCCTGCCAGATTTACAGCTTTTCTTGCCCAAGCCAAACTCAGTAAAAGTGTCATTCGTGGAAGTGGCAACTAAGTTGTCGAGACGAGTTTGGGCGATTTTCCTGAGATTGTACAAAGTTCTCCCGATTAATCTGGGCCTCATTAAGCAGCCTATGGTTCATAGTAGTAGTCAACGCAGCGCAGCCTGAAAATTGTTTGACAGCATCCATTTATCCATTTCCAGGGGCAGGGCTTGCTCTTCTTGCATTTAACATCTTTTTTTGTTGGATCAGTTTTTCCATAGTTCCCCGGACGGTGTTTATACTTTGTACAATTTTACAAATGAAAAGTGCTTGAGTGGGAGACAAGTGAAGGAATTTTCGGCGACCACCAGAGCGCATCTTCAGCCCAGCAGTGAAAATGTCGAAGAACAAATTGAACCTAACACTTCCGCCTGGCTCCGTGGACCCCACGGTGCAGCAGGTGGTTCCAACTCCACCATTTAAAACACCATCAGGAACAGAGTAAATTTTGTTCATTCAAATTCCTTTATTTTGCCTTAAATTCACTAAAGTAATTAAAGAAAAAATAGTTTGCTGGGGAAACCGAAGACGAGCATCGAGGCGCTGACAGAGACTCTTGAGGAGCTGGAAATGGACGACACCGCCAGGAAGCGAATCAAAGTGTTTCTCAGTCAGAAGGAAAAGATCGGGGAGCTGAGCGATGAGGACCTCGAAAAGCTGGGCGAACTGGGCTCTGGTAATGGAGGAGTCGTGATGAAGGTCCGGCACATTCCAACACAACTGATAATGGCTAGGAAATTGATCCATCTGGAGGTGAAACCGGCGATAAAGAAGCAAATCATCCGCGAATTAAAAGTGCTGCACCAGTGCAACTTCCCCCACATAGTGGGCTTCTATGGTGCATTCTACAGTGATGGAGAGATCAGCATATGCATGGAGTACATGGACGGCGGTTCGCTGGATTTGATATTGAAACGGGCGGGTCGTATTCCCGAGTCAATTTTAGGAAAGATAACATTGGCTGTGTTAAAGGGTTTAAGCTACCTGCGGGATAAGCACGCAATCATGCACCGGGATGTCAAGCCCAGCAACATCCTGGTGAATAGCAGCGGTGAAATAAAGATTTGTGATTTTGGTGTTTCCGGGCAACTCATCGATTCTATGGCAAACTCGTTTGTTGGCACTCGGAGTTATATGTCTGTAAGTGAATTTGCCCTCAGCAGATATTCCCTGGTGTCATAACTAAAACTTTTTTCATAGCCCGAAAGGCTTCAAGGTACACACTACTCGGTCCAGTCAGATATTTGGTCTCTGGGGCTTTCATTAGTTGAAATGGCAATCGGCATGTATCCTATTCCACCTCCGGATGCGAAGACATTAGAAGCGATTTTCGATGAAAACAGTGAGGATGGAAGTCAGACAACTGTCGAACCGAAGGCAATGGCAATTTTTGAACTTTTGGACTACATTGTCAATGAGCCACCACCGAAACTAGAGCACAAAATTTTCTCAGATGAATTTAAAGATTTTGTGGATATCTGCCTTAAAAAGAATCCGGATGAACGTGCAGATCTTAAAACACTTCTTGTAAGCATTTCACATTTTCAAAATTAATCGATTTTTATGATTTCCGTGATCTGAATGGCATTTTCTATGTGTGTAGAACCATCCTTGGATTAGGAAAGCCGAAGCGGAAGAAGTTGATATTGCTGGATGGGTCTGTAAGACGATGGATCTTCCACCCTCAACACCAAAGAAAAACACATCGCCTAACTAGTAACCGTAAGGGGGGCGGCTGCACTTAGCTTACGCTGTATTTTTAATGTTAAAATTTAGCTTATGTCCCATATATCAACTCACTTTATTATATTTAAGTCGAAAATTAAAGATTTTCTAATATTAGCCTGACGAATCGTTTTATCCATTGTCGCTATGTCAGATAATTTTTTTTTATTGCAGACCTAAATAGGCCGAAAGGAGGCGTCATTTGTAATTTCTTCAGCCGCAATAACTCACTCTTGGCCCCATGGGTTTTTTATGCCGGAAAATGATACTGGAGAGGATGTTACATACTGGAATTAGATATTTATGTAGCCTATTGGAGTCTGCGAGAAAAATGAGGGGTCACCGATTTATATCGGGATATAGGGTGGTTCAAAATTTTCTATAAAAGAAATTTTTGTTAGATTTGCTTATAACTTTGACACGTTTTCGTCTATTTTAATGAAAGTTTGTAGGTAGATGAGGGGTAAGAATATCTACTAGCGTGTGCAAAAATAATTTGAATTTTCGAAAAATTTTCTAACAAAAGTTTCAAATTTTCGAAAAATTTCCAGTTCGAATTTTTAGCATTTCTGAGGTGGTAGTGTAGACGCGTAGGATATCAGTGTAAAGAGGACTGTACATACTAAACGGGATTGCAAAAATATTAGGACATTAGCAAACATAACGGTTGATTGTGGTGATCTGAATGTACGTATACCGTGAAAAGCAAGAGAGAGAGGAGAAGAGGGGGTAAGTGTCCCTCATATCCAGGATCCTCTTAATAAACCCCATACACCACCATACATATAGATTCTCCTGTTTACTGTTTTCGCGTCATAACAAAAAAAACCGATTTCTAACGGAAATCACGAAAAATTCTCTTAAAAATTATTTTTCTTTTTACTCCTAAACTGTTAGCCGGATCGGGATGAAACTTTTACAGAAACATGTATAATCGCACCCTAAGTACGCTTAATGCAGCCGATTTCCGGATGGAAATATGTAGCGGAGTAAGTCTAATTACTGCCTCCATGGCAGCTGTAGGGCAAGTCCGCATGCCTCCAGTGATAAAGAGGCAAGCAAGTCGTTGAAGCTTGTTGCATTTTGCGATTACCGAGCACTGCAGTACCTTAGGCCACCACACAAGCGCGGCATAGGTAACAATCGATTTGACAATCGTGTTATACTTCCAGAAGATAATCTTTGAAGAGAGACCACATGTCCTTCCAAAGAACTTTTTACAGACCCACATGGCCCGTATAGCCTTTCCCGAGACATATTCCAATTAAACACTCCAGTTCAGCTTTTTATCTAGCCAGATGCCAAGATATTTAACTTCATCAGAGTCATCAGAGTTCAATGGCCGTTCCTTTTATATAGATAGGACCCAGGTCCAGATGGTACCTTTGTACAAAAGGTCCTCACGGCCATACCAGTTAAGGAGCTCACACAGTATCCCCTGTATGACTGTATTTTCGAGATATCTTACTTTTAAATGTCCGATGTGTTATCGGAAATAGCTCTTACCAGTTTATGTCTAAAGTTGGATTCCACCTGAAATCTGTTTCTAGAAAGAAAAGATTTTATTAAAACAGATTTATTAATGTGCTTTACTTGGTTTTTACAAATAATCTAAATATACCGATTGCTACAAGTAAATGAAAACGAGAGAAAAATATCACTCTAGGCTGAAGGTGTTCTCTATTTGTCACTTATTAGACTTTAATACAAAAATAATAGAAATTTCTTAAGTTTTATCACATTTTCTCGTAATTTCATGAAACATTTATGCCTCTACGACACTGCAATTCGAAAGGCCCAACATAAAGGAATTGAAATTTTCGTTGGTACGTTTTATGTTTGTTCTCTAATATTTGCGCATTTGCAATAGAATTCGAAAACTTAACAAATAACACCTTCTGTAATCGACAACTACCCCCGGTGAGAAATTAGGTATAGACAATAAATTGTAACAAAATTAAAGGCGCAAAAAGCTGAAATCATAATTATGTTTTTACCAGTCAATAATGGATTGTAAATGTTTAAATAATTAAAAACAAAGAAAGAAACGCTTAAGTACAAATATTTAGTTAAAATGAGTAAGAAATGAAAACAGTAAAATAGAGGCCCGATCATAAGCCGTTCGTCCTTTTCATTCATATTATCTACCTTAGCTATCTACGTATATCCATGTTTCGCTCGAATTTTAATCTCTTTAATGTAATCTCACGTCAGGGAAGTTGCAAATGTTTAAAATATGCCCGACAGAATATCGCAGACGCTGATGGCGGCAAATCCTGTTTCCTGTAGTACGTGTTGCACTCCTCCTCTGTTATTTTTTCAAATGCTGCTGCATATTCTCGATGAAAAGATGTCATGTCGATGTTTGATCGGCCGATCTCAGTTAATGCCAAAAATAAGATATCCCTGTATATTGAATGAGTCCTATCAACGCCGCTGTGTTTCAACTTGTAGCGTTCATTTGCCAAACGTTTCACTGGCGTTAGTAGATCATTGCAACGAATTGATGTTATGATTTGTTGAATAGTGCTGAAAGAATCATGTTTCAATTAATTAGTTTTTTTTCGAGAAGACTGGGCTGGTTTTAAGTGTGAAGTTTTCTAATTTTAGTATTGAACGCCCGAATAGCGTAGATAGTAAATAAACCCTAAACCCCTGTCATTCATATCGCATTGACTTTTATGAGAAGATAATAAAAATTTCTATTTATCACCTATGAAGTCAAGCCTACACTACTTATGATAACAATAGTTACTTATTATAAAAAAATTCCATCAGAACAAAAAGATCTCTTTTTGTGTAAAATTCTTTTCTTGTTAGGAGCATATTTGGAGCCACTATTTCTCTTAAATGGAGTTCAGAAAGGATCAACCTTTGGATCATTGTTATTCATTACGTTATAAGCAATTTACTGTATCACAGGTGGGAGAGCGGAGGCTTCTCATCTGGGCTTCCCTACCCCTCTGATTTTTTTTGTTGTGTTTTTCTTTTTTCTTTTTTTATTCCTTTTTCTCAATTTTCCCCCTTTTTCCTCCCTTCATTTCTCTTCCCTCAGTACGATTATTTTTTTGTTCAACAGGCATTCGGAGGAGGCGGTGGTATCCCTTGGAACCCACCCCGCTCTCATCGCAACGCTAGTCTACAAGCGTACCGGCCGCCACTGGCCCATCCGAGGCATCTGGACAAGAGCATCGCGGGAACGACTAAGTCTGTCCTGGGAATTCCAGCATCAAGCTCTTTGAGAGGACTTCAACATGGATATTCGCCGTTCATTAAGTTGAAGTCCATAGTGGAGCCTTCTGAGAGTGAGGGCCCTCCCTGGCTTTCACCAGCCTCTTATCAGTGCGATATCAGGAAGGATATTCTTGTGACTCCTGAGAGATCTCCTGGCTGGTTCAGTCTAGAGCATGAGGATAGCTCCTAATGCCCAGATGCCACAACACTCCACGACCAAAGACCCATTACAAGTTACACGTCTAGGCATCTAGAACTCTCACCCTAGGAAGGTAATGGTGACTGTATCGCGGACCAGTAAGGGTGTTATAGTTAATTTTGCAATTTTAGTTAATTGCCAATGGTCACTACTGAATATCTTCGTCATAAACAGTTAACTGGTTAAATTTCGCAGGTATTGTAGTAATCACGTTCAATGTGGAAAATACTACAAAAATTATTAAGTCATCGAAAAAGACTCGAAAGCTTTTAACAAGTAAAGCATAGACAGTAAAACTCCCCATAGCATAAAAACAACAAAAAACATGAAATGATCGTATAGTCAACATACTCACTTTCTAGGTATATAAGTTTGATCTGTAAGAAGAGCCTTAAGCAGAGGACTGGTAGGTTGATTTTGTTTCCAAAGCATATAAAGAGGAGGATCAGCTTCTGAATGTAAATTTAAGTTATCCCAAAGACATTGAATGTGTATCGTATGTAAATTGCTCAGCGGATCAACCAATAAGTCAATTTCTGATTCCACCTGTAAATATAGAAACTATAACCTTGCAGTTTTATATAATTTCCATTAAAATTTACAGGTTTCGGAAGGTATAAATCTGGTAAATGCGTTGAGCTTCCAATCCTCTCCATAATCCAGATGAGATTCCAGTAAATAATTCGATGTTCCTCAGCAAAACTTTGCTTAAGCAGAGCATTGTCTCCTTCCTGGCATAAAATGTTCTCCAACTCTTTTCGCAACACTAAAGGATTTAAGTAGTGAACAGTAAAGCTTTCTGATTGCTTAATTTTCCTTAATTTCTCGTTAACAATAACTTGAACACTTAATCGTGGTACAGTGAGTTTTTCGCATGCGTGACACGTTGTATTAAGATTAGAATCTTCTGCCGACCAATTTGCCATGATTTCCTCGTCATATAAAAGAACTGAACAATTACGGCATTGTGAGCATGATGTTAACTGAATTAAGACATCACAGTCAGGTATGTCTCCCTGCAAAAAAAAAAAAAAAATTTCGAATAGAAACTATTTCTATGCATATACACAAAGCGGTACCTCTACAACTGGAGGATATAAATTCTCTGGAAGGACTGGATATGCATTCAAGCTGGTTGTAGAAGTGTTCTCGCCCAACGGTACTAAATTATTGTAACTTGATTTACGAGACTCACTTAACCGGCTCCACACATCCAATTCACTGGAAACTCTCCTCGACCGAGAGGCATTCTCCTCATTTGCCAGCTCATCATCAACTAAACTCTCATTGCCACCTGTAGAATTAGTTTTCACTGGAGTAGAATTTGCGGAAATGGCTTCCTTAATTTCATCCAACTTCTTTGCTACTGATGTAGCGGCTTGTTTTATACTGCTTAAGCCGCCTTGTATTATTTCATTAGATTTCTTCCCTGTGAGGCTAGGACTGTACATGTATATAGAATGCATTTAGTAGGAATCGATAATTTCATCATTTTATGCAATGAAGCGATGAGGCACGACAAAAGCATGCGAAATAAACATAATACAATATTTATAGCACTTACCTTATATTGGAAATGTTCTCAATGAGATTGGTGGGCAAAAGATCTTTCTTAAAAGACAGCCGTGCAGATGAATAACGTCTACCATAACAAAAAACAAAATAAAAAAGAAACTAAAGATAAAAACTAGTCATGCAAAAATATAACAGATGCACGGGAACAAACCAGATGCTGGTGTACAATACTCAATATTTACCCGAAGTTAAATTTTAACGTTGATCCAAAGTTTGCAAGGCTCGATGTGACTGAGGACACTGGCATGGTCTCTGACCGATGCATACTTTTGCCCAGTTGCATTGATTCATCAAATGTGGCACTCCGTTGTCCCTTGAACAAAACTGGCTGATCAGTGTAAATCATACTGTTGTTCATGGGCGACTTGTTCTCTAAATTGTTCGTTACGCTTGTATCGGCAACTTCATATGTGTCTTCGTTAAGTGCTCCAAGTGGATCATTTTGTGTGACTGGAGTGCGAGGTGATATTCTACAAGAATGGTAATTACTTCCGAGAAAATTCGAAATGAAAACAACTTTAAATACTTTGTAGGACTACTAATTCTTTGCCTGGTGAAACTATCTATATCAAGATCTTCTTGCGAACTAGTCATTTCAGTAGCATTGTCACTCGACTCGTAATCATCTATTGTCATTATTTTAAAGTGTTTTGTCACTGATGTGTTGTCTTTAAGTGATGATTTTCTAGCCTGTAACTTGTTGAGAAGTGTCTCATCCGTTTTGGATAATTGTTTGGGATCTAGTTCTCGAGGTGGACTTGAAGGAGCCGATTTGTATGATGACGATTCACTCGTGGTCGCAGATGTTTTATTGCCACAGTCTCCTGGGATAAGGAGACCTGCGCTTGTTAAGACATCCGTAGGTTCTTGTGGTCCAGACTGCTGTCGCACAATACTTCCCAGCCTTCCACGAAGTTTATCAAATGCAGAAAAGTCTAACTGTTGGCCGGGTTGTTCAACATGTGAAGAATTATTCGAATCCAAACTAGTTCTCGAAGTCCCGTCAACAGTTTGCAATGTACTAAAATTGTTTTCTACGGATGTTGGGAATTCACTCTTGTTTACATGTTTCTTTCCTGCTCTACGAAAATGGGCAGCTCCTAAAACAACATTTTTTATACTTCGCCATCTAAGCTGAGTAAGTGTAATCCGTCCAGATGCCCATCGAGACTCCAATACACAACGATTATAAAATCCATATGTAAGAGCATTAGGTTGCACGCCAGAACGTTTCATCAAGTAATGCAATCGAACAGCTAATACAGGTAAATTGTGCATTCCACAAAGCTGCATCATTACTCTGTAGCAAAATTCATCACAAGAGATTTTTAACTTACTGGCCCGCACTAGCAAATCATAGGCAGCTTGCAAAATTACCCGCTCCTTTCCCGGAGAGTTCAAAACCATACTTGGTAAAATTAAGAAATATATTGAGTAGCATGTGGCAAGTAAACATTTGGACCATTGTTCTGGATTACTTTGACATTTCCGTGCAAGTTTTTGGGCCATTTTTATTTCATGTTTTGTTCGACGTGCTATTGGGGATCCTGGAGCAGTACACAAATTCTGTTCTAAGAAATTTGACAAATGTGTTTTCTTAGCTGGTTTCAAGAGTCGAGGATCCAAATCAAACGTTTTGTAGCAGTAAACTTTTTGTTCATTAGAAGAACCTGTAACAACAAATTATTATTATTATTATTTTTTAAATTAATGCTATCACATGGGACGGGAGCTATTCTATGATACTTACTGGTTCCAAAACTCTCTGGTGGAAGAATGTATTTGGTTCTTTCACTGTTGTGATTTGATTCCCAGTCGACAAATCTTATTTCCGTTGACATGTCATCATACACGCCAACTTTTTCAGCACATTCATCGAAAAATGTAAGCCCATGATCTCCATCCGAAACAAAGGATCTTTCTTCGATGAAACGAATAAACATTTGAGTCTTCATCAAAAGTTGGAAAAACTTATGATGAGCCTAAACCAAATTGTTTACACCTTTTTGTCATACAAGGAGATTTTAAGCGAGAGTGTGTATACCTTATCTCTAGAGCGCAAAAACGAGTTCAATTGGAACAAAGCATTTGGATCTGTTGCTCCCACGGTCGAGCCTGTTGATATTGGAACTAAATAGTCCCGATATCCTCTAAGTATTGATGCCATGAAACGTAAGAAGGCCTCTTGTATTCGTTGTTCTAAATTTTGCTGGAAAAAAATACATTTAAGAAATTCGCATATGCATTACTATTATGCATCACAGCATTTACTTCTCTCTTCTTTTTCTTGAAGTCTCTATCTAAACTGTTTGTCGACTCAATACCTTGTTGCATCTTCAATTCCTCTAAATCTTTTAAAGCTTGTTTCAGAATGCGTCCAGCTCGTTTTGGTAGCAACTTTATGTTTAGATGCTTTTGTGATTCACACATCTAAATGAGATTAAATTATACAATTTAATAACTTCAATTAAAAATTGAAATAAGTCTTACGCTGATGTTATTGGTATCCAAATCTATACAAGTTACATCTTGTGGCGGTTCGTATAAGTCAAAGAAACGTGAATCTACTCCAATTAAGTATGGTAAAGGTGCGTGTAGTACTTCCGCCAACCCCAACGGACAAAGAGGAATGTATGGGCATTGCCATTTAAATGGAAATAGCATCGTTACAACAGCTTCCGCAACTGATGTTAATGTTGCTGGTCTGAAATTTTTAAAACATTTTCCGCTACAAATTTTTTTAAGGTATTGCCTAAGCTCAGCGGACAATCCAATGATCCACTTGCCGTGTCCTGTGCGGAATTCGAACCCACACCAACAACAATAAATTCCAAGTCCTATTGGTACTCTGCGCTTTATACAAATTCTGAATTCTAACTATTAAGTTTGCTATTTCTATTTATAAACATTCGATGCCACTTAAAATATTTTTTCTAACTGAAATTGTAAAACTTACCTCAGGGAATGAATTAGAATTTTTTGTTCCGTCAAAGCTAGCAACAGAACATGTAAACAATTGTCAGGACCAAGATTTGTTAGCATCGATTGGAATCCTGCTCCACTTCGAGGCAAAGGTGAATCTTCTGGCTGCGTTAGTAAAATTCGCTCACTGCTAGTACTTGATAGCTGAAAAATTATTCTTATGAAAATTTGCAAATTTATGACCATGTAAATATATTACCTGTAAGAGTATACTTGGTGAAGGGAATGGTACCTCGTCTAAGAGTTGAGTTATATATCTTTCGATGGGAACTGGAAGTTCCCTTCCATCGATTGCCATTTTCTATAAATTAAATACATTAAAAATTTAGATTGAAAACTGTACTAGTGGAAATTTTCTTTTTTACCTGTAAGTATCGAAGCCATTTCTCAAAGGTGTCTCCAAATGGATGATGAGAAAGCAAACAAATAGCTTTATTTACATGAAGTGAGTGCTTCTTACTAAATTCCTCATCCCACCCAAGTAATTCTTTTTGTTTTGGAGTTAAATTCTTTTCACTACAAAATTAAAACAAAATAAGGGTTACCACTTTTAAAATTATTGGCAACATACTCAAAATCTTCATAAAAAGTTAACGCCGAACCATAAACTTTGTAAGTCCCATCGCTTACGGTAAGTACAAATGTGCTGAAAACTGGACTGCTTGAGCTCCTTTTTTTCTGAATGATTAAATATATTTTTAAAAACTTTAAAATTAATTGATAAAACTTACAGATTCGGCAACATGAGGCCAAGCCTCTAAGGAACTTCCCATTGGCAAACAGAATAGAGGCACAGAGGGACATAAATTCAAAGGAAAATCATTATGATCAACTGTAGGGTAACGAAGAAGAATTTCTGGCTGATAACTGATCAACTTTGGACGGTTCATTGATTTTTTATAGCAAAGGAACACATCAGTACCCATCATTCCTTTATTAAGGGTTTTATGAATTTGACAAAATGCATGTGGTGGTTTCTCTCCTGAAAATAGTTTTGAATATAAGACAGAAATACATTACAGTTTTCCATATGAACCTTTTCCAGGAACTATAACGCATAAATCTGTAACAACCAGTTCATTACAAGGCATATCTGGCTTTGATCGTCGGAAAGTTATATACGTTTTCGCTGAAGAATTATTAACATTTGCAATTCGTCCCTCTGGTGTTTCCATAACAATTTCAGCATCCTTCATAATACGCTCTGCCCCTTCATACATAACACCTGCAATACAATTAGCCGTAATTATTTTTATTTCTAGTACATTTCCTATATCTGACCTATATCGACCAGGGGAGGCTTATCTCTACCGCGACGATAATATATAAAACATGCAGTTGTTCTTACAGATCCATAATTAAGATCAGCCATTAAGCCGGATGGTGTCCTCTCTAACAGTTCATATCCTTCCGGTATTGTTTCTCCTAGATCTGGGAAAAATACACCTATATCTGTGATGGGATCAATAGAGTTGGCTGCTCGTAAGTGTCCGGAATCATTAAATATGCTTTCTTGTAACAATTGTGGATTTTTTGGCATTCCAGCCACTACGAAGTAGTCGGCTACGCGTTTCTCTTCCATTTTTCATTTCCTGATTTCCTAAAAAAAAATAAGTATAACGTTGAGAGATCTGAGGAGGAATTTAATATCGAAATGTATTTAAATACTTTATCCATATCACATTCCAATTTCCCAAGGTTTGAAACAACAATAACTCGACCCGGAAATAATGAATTGAACGCAAGCATTCAAGACAGAATGAAAACCATTTGGGTCTGTAAAATGCGATAATGCTTGTGATAAATCACAAATTGCGACCATTACAAGCAACAGAACTTCTAAGCTTCTGACGATCAGGCGTGGAGATAACACACCTGTCTTCAACAATTATTTCATATATTTATCAAAAGGGTGTGTTGTTAGAAAAATTTCAAGATAAGACCAGCTTCTTACTTTTGCAAAGTTGAAGCAATTATTTTACTTCTTTACTTGCGCTGGATGTATACAAAATCTTGACGGTATTTTAGTTACGAATTATTTGTAATTTTTTGTTTGCTGTGGGTATGAGGATCCTTATTTGGGTGCTTGGTTGTAAATAACTTTTCTGCCTCTGAAGCTTTTCGTGATGATAAGTTGTAACTTCAAATCAACTTCAAATTTTATAAAGCACTGGATAAAAACAATTTGTTTCAATGAATTCTCTTTATTCATTTTTAGAAATAAATAGAACAAAATTAAATCGTTAAAAACAAGCCGATACCATTTATAAAGCTCACCTTAAAAAATATACTTTTTATATTGTAATCAAAGGGTCGAATTATAAACCCGAATTTGGTTCAATTACTCACCAAAAAACAGGGAATGGTAGTCACGATACAAATTTTGTCTGTATAATATGAGCGTGAATGAGATTGGCTACACATATACCGGGCAAAATCCTATTCTAAAAGAATTCAAACTACATATTCCGTTAAAACAATACTCATAAATGCAGATTTCTTGAAAAGCAAAGTATAATTATGATGGAGGAGTATGGGACCATGCCTGTTCACCAGTGAGGGTTGCTTTTGGCGCAATTTCTCGTGAATTTCTTGAAGTTCTCTACAGTATGACTATGTCGTGATCATTTTGCCAGGTTGGAGGAAAGAGTAATGAACCACTCCCTCACACGTCCACGATATGGTTACAATGACCTCTTTAGAGTGAAGAGGCGCTGTAGGGGCTGGTCTTGGAGTTACATCTGCATCCAGCCACTGCCCTGATCTCTTACGATTATCATAAAGAATCCATTTTGTGTCACAAGTCACTATCCGATTTAAAAATGGGCTGATTTTGTTAATCAAGGACGTGAAAATTTCTATCAAGTTTTTTCACCTTTCCAATTGTAGAAAGATGGCGACTTATGGTTGCTACAGAAACATTAAACCTCGCTGCTAAACACTGCAACGTCGTAGTCGAATCTTCTTCAATCACTGCCGCAAGCTCAGCATTGTCTATCACTTCCTGTGGCCTCCTTCTAGGTTTATTTTCGAGTGAGAAATCTCCTTCACTGAATTTTGTAAACCAATTTCGGACAGTCCTTTCTTCACAAGTGTTCGGTCCAAAAGCAGAGTTTATTTCTAGTGCCGGTGCGTTTAACCCCTTTTTAAAATGCAAAATCGGGAATTTGATAAATTATTTGTATTTCTTATCAAATGCATCTCTGATAACAAGCATTGATGGCGATTACGAGATTCTATGGCTAACTCATCAGGGCTTGAATATATTTTTTGGAGTCAACGTTTAAATTGTAATCAATTAAAATCAGTTAAAATTCTTTTAAAAATATTTATTAGAAACGAAAATTTTGTGATTTGAATTTCTGAAACATTTATTGTTGATCTTGCAATAGGAACCGAACCAATTACCGAGATGTTGCAAGAAGGGCGGAACAAAAACCGATAAATCCACTTTAAATATCTGCTCTTAATTTTTTTTTTATAATCGAGAATTTTTGGTACCACAAATGTGATACCCGTATTCCACCAGAAATTGTAAATCCTTACGAAAATTAGGATTCTTTTCAAATTATGCCCGGTGTGTCTTGCTACTTTAGAGCTCTCCTTTTTTTGTAATTTCTAGTCATCACAGTATCGCTGAATCACAGATAAATACTCAGATGTCCAGGCCTAATGCATTGCCTGGGACCGATTTCTGTTTTTCGGCTAGCAGAAAAACAAACGATTCAGCAAAAATGTGGCCAACTAACAAACCCAAGTCTGTTGGTTGATCACAACACGCATACTGTACTGTCGGTCGAGGGGCTGTGTCATTGAACCACAGACATAGAAACAAAATGAACCTGAACCTGAAAATACTTTTCCGTGAGTCGAGGACAGGTCATTCTGTGAATAAAGTTCTGATTTGAACTTTATGCTCAGAATGAAAAAAAGAAAATTGTACGATAAGCTTTCAAAAACTTTGCCCTTATCCCTTTTCAGCTTGTTTTAAATTGCAAATATGAATTTCAAATGGGATATAGTCTTACTGCCGGTATCGAAACACTTCTGCTAGCTATTCCCATTGGTCCTGGGACATCGAAAAGAAACGCCAACAAAACATCGATGTGACGATAATACCGGTCACGTAACATCGATGTACAAATATTATCGATGTTAATGTTTTAAGCAGAAAGTTCACGACTAGCTAGCAGCTCGCAGCATCTCTAGTTGCTCATGAACTCACAACCTTTATATAGCAGATTGTAGTAGACACTTTTCACCTATTTAAAAATTAAAAACAAATGCCCCTGATCTACGTTTTGGAGTTTTATGGCTATTTTCGGTATAGGGGATTCCCCTATTGTTGGCAGTGCCTGCGTCAGAGAAAGTATAAAGTTACACACAACTGTAAATGGTTGTGCCTTGTGCATTCATATTAATTATTTATGAAGCTTTTACATTTACTGTGTTCACTTGACTTTTATTTGCAGCAAACCTATCTGTGTATAACCGACAATGCTATCTATTTAAGTGTTTTTCATGGGCGAATATTATATTTCCGCTTAGCATCCTAACATCGAACGACAACATCGATGTTGACGATATTGGGATACGTCCGACATCGATGCGAAAATATTAAACATCGAGGCAGAAACATAGATTAATTCGCATCTTGAAAGTCCTGCTTTTTTAGTAGAATTTGAACTGAAAATAGAAAAACTCTTTCAATTTTGATCTTTGGAATCGAAGTTCAACCAAGTGTTTTCCCGCTTTGCATTTTTTACGATAAGTAAAGAATGTGTCTAAATTTTTAATACAGAAAGTTCTCAAACATCATTCTTGTTCGAAATGCTATAGAACTAGAGTAACTTACCTTCTGGGCTAGAGTATTCGTTACATTCGAATTGATAGGTTTCAGTGTAGAAAGTCTCAAATTTAGTAAACCGGAAAAAAACTTTTACCATATTATTACCATTTCAATCAGATATTAATAATATATAATGGATAATGTAAATCTAATGCTTAAAGTTAATATCCTAGTTTCCTACTGAAAATATTCGAGAGACAAATCATAGTCACAGCCGTTTGCAGACAAAACCTTTCTTTTACGGAGAGGGGTAGAACAACTCTATAATACAAAAA
>QYTT01083738.1:0-14058 GCA_006980735.1 Dasypogon diadema
ACTGTTTTATGTAGGACAGCCTTCACCAATCTTTTGTTGGTATAGTGAAAGTTTTAGTTCAAAGTGTGTTCCATCAAGAAAAGGCTGTTAATACCATGTAGGCTGATTGGTATAAAGTTCTTAGCAGTTGTATATCCAATAGCACCTGCCTTGGGAGTGAAAAGGGCATTGCTTTGCCTTCAAGCAAACGCGAAGCTTAAATAGCAGATTCTATAATAGACGGGGAATAACGCTTTATTGAACGATCTGCAACATAACAGGTACAATACTGTTTACTACCAGCAGATTTATATATGACAAAACTCTTTTAATGGTTTATTCTGTCAAAGAGTTTCCATCCGCTTGAAACCAATATAAAAATATTCAGGGGATAGTTTTTTAAGGTAGTGCCTAAGCTCAAGAGAAATTTTTGAGGGAAGAACATTTTAAGGATTTTAACCTGACAAATGTTTGCAACATTAAGTCACAATATTTGGTATGAAATTTTTACTGTGCAAAAATTCTCGTCAGCAGAATTGCCTCAATCACTGGTATTCAGATAAATTACCGCGTCCTTTGCAGGAGTCAAACTCGTGCTCACAGAGGAGACGTGCACCTCATCCACTCGACCACCGGCATGCGTAGTTATTCTAAAGTGACCGTTCCCTTAGAAAAAATTGGAAATATTGATCGTTTCGAACAATTTTTAAAGTCTGGTGTTTGCAATTTCTGCGGCTCGGAAATTTAAAACTCCGTCTGTCTCTCTCTTATACTTTTACGAACATTTGTTAGAAACTTTCCATGTTTCTTTTCTAAATAGACTGGGTTAATATATGTTTTATTAGTGTCTGCGAAGAAGCTCTGGAACACAGAGGTAATTCTTTCCAAAAAGAGCTATTTGTAATAAAATAAACTCCAATGTTAAGAATTCCTACAAACAGGAAGGAAGTGGTCTTCCCAAAATGGTGGAAAAAACAACAAAACAATAACTCTATTGAAATTCTTTCGTGAAGACCAGAGACAAGAATGATTCCATCCAACTAATACAAGCCACTCATAGTTAAACAATTTAAAAACCTCTGTGCATAATAAATAAAAAATCAATATAAAATTCACACAAATTGCGATATAATAAAACTTTCCAAAAGTAATTTATAAAAGCAAAATAAAAATTCACCTTTCTTTCGCCTTGAGCTCATTGGGTGGAATTGGTTCACCAGAACATGATTGAGGATGTGCGTTATGAGCGGGTCGACCTGGACCTTTTTTGGTATGCTCTTTTTTCCGCCACTTTGCTCGTCTATTTTGAAACCAAACCTGCAAGTACAAGAACAAGACTTAAGTTAATGCCAAATAATAGCACACCACAGTTTACGGTAGAAAATTTAAGTTAAAGGCAAGCCAAAAAAAATATTAACACGGGCCTGACCTCAACTCCATTCCCAAAGACCTCAACTGATGTGTAATTTCATATAATTTTCTGTTCCGTTCCTCTTTGATGATGATAGCGCTGAAAACTCACTCGAGAATTACCAACTCCCAACAACCATTAATTTCAATTTTATGTAATGAAAACGTAAAAACCAACAGAAAGGGCCTCATCTGGTAGAACCAATTTTCGTCTAATTCAATCGAAGTTGCCATAATTTGTTGGCTCCATCCTTTCACCCTCCATTAGCAGACGTATGTGTGCCCACATGCTCCCTGTCTATTTGTGGTACATATCTTTTGCAGACGATAGAGAACTGGAGTCTTTGTCTGAATTACCAAATGGGGGGCTGTAGCGCATACATATGTACGGTTCAAGGCTGTAATCACAAGTCACCCTCGAACCTCACATCTAATTCCATTTACACCTCGTTTGCTATACTTAAGGATCTCTTCAGGGAAAATAGTTTTCCAATATGTTATCCCCCTCCGCCAACCGCAACGGCAATCTCACACGTCAAAGTGGAAAAACTCAGCCCTAAACCAATTTGAGTGGCGAACAAGCAGTTATCTCCCCCAATGCTTTCCCGTCGAACTGGAAGCAAATTAAATGAACATCGGAGTCCAACCCCAAGTTAAAAAGCCCAAAAACAAATTTGTTTTACCACCCACCTTTCCCAGCGGGCCCCGGCTGCTATCTACTGTGGCATAGTGGCAGCAGGGATGAAAATTCGATTCTATTCCTGTTCGAGGTTTTACACACCTTTGAATGGGGGTGACTGGTTGCTTGTTTCCTCTTTTGCGGCTCTTGGGGTGATTTTTTTTTTGTTGTTGTTTGAATGGAAACTTGTTCCGCAGTTTCTGCATATTGCCGTCGGCTGCTCACTCGGTGGATGTTTAAGGGTGGGATCTATGGGCGGAGCCAATAATCAATTGTGGCTGATGGCGCTACAAAAGAACAACACTGACTTTATGCTGCCTTCTACTCTCTATGGGGTTGAATGCTTTGCACCTGTAGAAATGCACAATGGCTGCCAAGTTTCAGGTATTGGCAAAGTTTTTTTTCGCGTTTGATTGAGTTACCGAGAGTTGAGAAATGGAAATTTTTCCGCACACTGAATCCTGGAAGCTACATTGAAACTTTAAAGGAGTTTTAAGTTTTTTCCGTCTCTATAGATAAAAGTAAGTCATCTTCAGTTGCTGTTTTCTTTTTGATTTTATTTCAGAATGTAGCCTCGAATAGGGGAATTATTTTATAATTTGAGATTAACTGAGACAGAAATAAAGTTTTACAGGCTTTACAGCAATCTAGTATCATTGTTTGTTATATTTTTAAGGAAAATTGTGTGCTGTCATAAAATATTTGATAAAAATTCACAAAAGTGCAGCTTCAGAAGAAAAAAGAACCCACCCCCACCTCTAAACCAAATTCATGGATACGTCATTGTATTAGCGTATCGTAACTGTTTAACGAAGTTAGTGCTTAAAGCTGTTAAAGAATGGAAGCAAGAATGTGTATTACTGTGGAAAGGGCTTGCTGTACAAGGACTTTAACGTAGAAACCATTCGACTAGTATTTATTCATACAATCATAAAACCAATAAAATTTATGCCGGTGGTACAGAGTATCGATACCTGCTGTTATTTATTTGTTGGTGAAGACTGATTTATACGCTTTTGCAGCGTTAGACAGAGTTATTGTGGAACATGCTGCCTCTTCCAAAATATGAAAACTATTCAAGCCTAAATCTGATATCAATTACATACAAAACCTAAGCCTGCCGGCGTGGAAAGGTTTTTGTGTTGGTGTAAAAAACTTGAATGTGATTAATATAGCGATTTTTCGCTAATTTTTCCTTAAAAGTTGGATAACACTTATTTTACAAGAAACAGTTGTTGGTAATACCCTTCCCAGATAAGTTTATGTCCAAATAATGGGATCTGGAAAGTCCCCGATTTCAATTCAAGACTGATTAAGCAATTTGAGTCGTCGTTTTCAATAGAATATTTTTTGAAGCAGGAAATAGTTAACAGGAAATTCCAAAAAAAAATTAATTCTTAACTGGATAGAATAGAGTACAGAACTGTACAAAAAATGATCTCCTCGCTCTCTATTTTCCTACATTGTTAGGACCTACATTTCCGGTCCATGTATACGTTACAATAGGTCGTACTAAAATCCAGCATATGCTCTCCTTGGATTTACGTGAAAAGAAGAGAATTATAATGCCTAATTCGCCCTGAACCATACTAGCTCATATACTGAACCATACTTGTTCACAAGCACAAGTTCACAGCCTCAAGATTTCACAGGTTTCATTCGCCTACGGTGAAATTTTTTCTATACCCATGTCTAGGAAAGATTGTTAGGCACTTTGTTTTTCATTAAGTGATTTGGCGATCCATGCTGGAAGTGAAGTTATCCAGTTTAACTCCTATTTCTATAATACTAACTATACTTCTCGTCACAAGGTTCAAAGTCGTCGGCGTTGGATTTGTTGCATACAGCCCCTAACGGCGACATTTTACGTTCTATAAGACTTAGTCCGGGATAAGGTTAAAAAGTATATATCTGAAAGAATATCACCGTCTCTGTCATCCATATTACAAACTTTTTCCTGCTATTGATTAATTTAGAAACCCACGTTATGAGTAGAGTAATCTGACTTTATTACCATTTCTAGCATGTTGATGAACAGATATGCTTAGATTTTTTACATATAGGCACACCTAGTACCCAACAACAATATTTTACATTTATGTAAGACAAATTCTAAGTTAGAGTAAGAACAGTAGACGAGGCTATTGTGTAATTTTATGTTACTCTCCCCTATATAGTTGCCATGAATTTAACCCGTTATATGACCTTTAGATGCTAGTTCCCAGCATGAAATTGAGAAATGCTTTACTTAGTTAAGCGAAGAATTCCTTGTTGAAAGTGAAATGAACGAACATTTCCATTACCTGGTAAACGAGAATGTAGTGAATAGAAAGCAGTTGAATGCGAAACTAACATTCAACATTATAGACGTAAACTTAATTTCATTTCATTTCATATACCATTTATTCTTTCTTCAGTTATCTTTCAATCCTATATTTCGTTAATTAAACAGTAAACAAAGAAACATTTCATTACTTCCTTTCTAGTTACCTCTTCGATTACTTGGAAATACAACTGATAGACACATTACCTTTCAATGACATCGCCGTGTTAAAAATAATCGATTCGGTAACTTATAAAATATCTAGTTTGTCGATTACACTTTCGCTTACTACCGTTTACCTTTTCCTGCTGAGTTAGAAAGATTCTTTCCTGACAAGTATTGCAACTCAATGTATTGATTAATATAAATTGCAAGCACCTATTTTTTAAACAATACAATGGTTTCAAATCATTTAGGCGTTCAGTTTAACACTACCGATGCTGTAACTATGTATACATTAATGAAGTAACAAGAAAGGTCCATGGTTGTATACATTAGCTATAACCTAGCTGTTCGTACTTCGTACTTTTTCTACCATATTTCATGAATGGAGTCTTTGTTTTTAGAAAATTAGATCCTACATAGCTCGACACTCTTTCTTCCTGAAAAGGACATCTTATTTGCCACAGACTTGTTTACTGCAAGAATCCGTTTTAATATTTACGAAAATTAAAATATTTATAACATAATAGAGGCAAACAATTTCAGGCTCAAGGATATAATTATTTTTAAGAAGATCGGTCTTACTTGTTCAAACCATCCGAATATCGAATTATTTGGTGATCTCCATGTAGAGACTAAATTCTACCAAAAAATTTACTACTTTGTTAAAAAGATATAAAGAATTCTAGACATGAATGGAATTTAATATCACATTGTATAATATTGTTCGTTGTCTGATAAATAGCCAAGAGTTCAAGTAAAAACTATTCTATGTACAGTGCATATTGAATATGTGTTATAGCTTTATGTATATGTAGCGAAGAGAGAGGAGTATATAATGGCACATGAGTTTTGTACAATAACTGAGAGAGGATTTGGATCGGGATATGGGTATAGTAATAGAAAGATATGATTTGCAAAATTAATTTTAGTTTACACTTGGGAACTAAAAAGTGACAACGTGAAAAAACTACCTGACAGGAAAAGTTCTAAGACTCTTGATGTAAATGGCGCTTATTCGAAACGACTGGAACGTTGGGTAATTTTCATCATCAACTATCATTACCGAAAGCCATAAAATGAAATGAAGCTACTAACTTTTAAGAAAATTTTTTATAAGGAGAATTTGTTCCAAAGTTGCATCGGTGAAGACTGAAGATACATAAAACAATACGGAGCACAAATTGCTGTATATATGACCGCAGTTTTACAGCGATGGCTACCCCCTTTGCTGAAAATAATAGAAGTGTTTGAAGTCCAAATGGGTTCTGCGGCAGGGCAGATGTCTTTTCAAACAAGAATAACAAAACACATTTGTAGTAGGCTTAACATATTATGATTCTTGCATTAAAACAAGAGGCCCACATCCAGAGCCGTTTAAAGGTAAAAGGGCGTAATACCAATTATGAGAAAGAGAATATATTTAACTACCGTCCTAGTATAGGTGACCATGATAAGACTTTTCTAGAGTTATTTCAAATTAAAAAAAGAACGTGTATTCTCAAAACCACATTTGTCGAACTCAAACACAAAGTTTTAAATCGCGTGAAACTTTTACAGAATATATAAAACATGTATCACTATGGCGAAAATTAGAACTAACTCATTTCGTCGTTTGTGTATTTTTTATAAGAAGAAAACTAACGTAAATTTCATGTAAAAAAATAATAAAATTTACTCTAAGTGAACATCATTTTCATAATTTTGAATCAAACCTTTTAGTTCTAATGTCTTGTAGGCCGATAGCGTTGATTTCAGGGAAGTCCGAAATTGTACCCCCAATATTCTTTAAAGAACGATATGAAGTCTACAGTTGAACACCTATAACGAACGAAAGGCATACTAATGAGCTCATATAAGAGATGATCATTTTATATATGTATATTTCATCATTTTTAAAAGAATCGAAGCAATTCCAATAGGTCCTATTTCGATGGCCAAGCGTGCTGAGGCGCACGTCTACAGATTTACTCCTCTGTTCGAATCCTACACAGGATGCGCCGATTTATCTGGGTACCAGTAATTGAGGCAATTCCACTGACAAGAATAAAAATTTCAAAGCAAAAATTGTGGCCCACATTTGTCAGGTTAAAATATCCCATTCTTCTCTTCCCTAATTTCCCTCCATGTATGCATCACAGCAATGATTTTAGGCAATACTATAGAAAAATTTTAATAGGCTGGTACTTTGAGGATTCATTTTTAGAATTGCCTGAAAATATGTCAGGGGTTCCATGCTGAAGAGGCAATTTCCTCTAAAACGCGTCAAGTGAAATAGTTTATGCAGAGGTTTCATTAAACGAAATGCTCAGCACTTGAATATTAGGAGAGAATACCATCAACTTTAGCAATATTGGTAGTATCAAGCTTCGCTAGTACATTAACAATGTGCAAAAATGCAAGGATTGTTCTTTCAAGTGAAGCATGGAAAATGATTTTAGAAATTTAAATGAATTGAAGATTTTGTCTAGATCTAATTTCAAGTCTCCTCTCTTCATCGTCCTCGCCAATAAGCACAGGCATCAGCAATATCAGAAAGGACTTGACTTATTTTACATATTTTTTTACTTATTTTGAATTTCTATTGTTCAAAATATGACGAATAGTATAAGAACTATGTATTACTTCGTTTGGTTCATAAAACAAAAACTTCCGGTCTTAAATACATACAAAAAATTGACGTATTTACGCCAATTAGTGAAATTATTGTGAAATTTTATTCACCTTAGACATCCTATTTCCATATAGATGGATCCGAAATACATGATAGAATTATCTGCACAGTTCCGTATCCAGCTACCTTAACTGCCGGTACATGCATGTTCATATGTGGCCACACCTCCAGATTTACGGTTCATGTCTGTAGGAAATCAACCCTTGTAAAAGAGGTCATCTCATTTGCAAACATTTCCGAAGAAATTTTAAATTCAAATTTTCCTCCAATTATTGAAATTTTCTCATTTCGAAAAGGAAGTCTGAAAATCGCATGCCAAGGAACTTCCCTGCAATTGAAATAAAATTCCGTTGCTGAAGTCAGAGTTTCAGCCGTAATAGTCAGGCAATTTCAATTAATTACGCTCCAAATAAGAAGGCTAGGGTTCGTTATAGTTAGCTATCTGGCGCTCAATATGGGAGGTAGCCGGAAGTAAGGTAAACAGAGTTGGAAAACAATAGTGGGTCGTACGGCGGCGTACAGAAGCCACCTCACACCATTTTCAGAGGTACTGCACACAAATTGATGCCTTAATGTAACGGCGGGATATCAAGCACGAAATTTTTCAATTTTCCATTTTAAGGAAATCGCCTTAAACGAACCGACCAAAATATAGAACCTTGCGACTGTGCACGTAAGAACGCTATCGAATACAATACTAAGCCAGCTCGACCACAAGCAGAAATGCACTCCCAAATGAGCTTAAATTGACATTTCATGCTTGAAAACAATTTTCCCTCAGTTGGAAAATTACTTATTGCCATTCTGTGGTTCTGATTATTTCAATTTAAACGATGCAAATCAATTTAGATTCTACTGGTTTTTTTTTTGTTTTCATTAAATCATTGCGATAAATTTTTGTTGTTCGCCTGCAATTGTTTGGCTGTGATGTCATGTGGAAAATCAAAAGAATTGAATAATATTAGCATATCGGCAATTTTTCTTAGCTTTAAAGGAATTTTTCTGTCAACAAGAAATTTTACTAACCCTTCTTGGTAATTATGCCAATAATGGGCTGTGCCCAGTGATCCCGAAAATACTCAAAGGCAGCCATAAATAGTCCTTTACACTTGTGCTAATGCAATAAGCCCCGTGTAATAAATTGGTGGCTAACCAGTAAACGGGGAGAGAAACAAATCGAATTTCCACCCCTTTTCCGCTCTTTATTGCCATACTTCAAGTCTTGGTGTTTTACCTGCCGTGGCTCAATCTGAATCCAAAATCAACCCTAGTTCTGATTCAACCAAAAATCTCTTTCTAATACCAGAAAAACGTCTAGTCACATTGAAACCCCTTGTCGCAAGGGCGACAGCTTTAATCCCTGAAAGTCACGGATGAGAGGGTGTTTATCCTATATCATCCCCTCATAAAGCTTGTCTGGTTGTTTGTTCCCTTGTTCATTGCCTCATTTTCTTTCCCTTTGTGAAAAGGGCTGAATTTAGCAGTCCCCTAAGAGCTGATGGATTTAATATTTATGACAGATTTGAGGTTATGTTGAATGAACACACTCTGATTTGTTGGCGGGAAATCTGAGGGTGTTTGACACAATTGAAGCTACTCAGTTGGGTGTTTTCATTCCTTTCGGTGCTCGCTGAATTATAATCTAACAAAAATATTCAGCAAGGGTGCAAAAACTCATCCCTGATTAGGGCAATTAATTATCTCGTCTTGAACAGTTCATCTTTTTACTGTGAATTATTCAGTAGTTTGGCGCTTGGGGTGGGGGAGTGGGTACATATTTTGTGCTTTTGGGTAATTTTAATCTCACTTACAGTTGAATTGGTTGTTAGACTTTATAAGATCCAAGGTATAGTCATGCTGGATTTAGCTAAAGTAAATAATTTAATTGCACAAATCTTTAAAATTAGTTACAACAAAGTGGAATCACTTCTTTTTGATAGAAAATTAACAAAAACACGAACAAATAACAATTTTAAATGGACAGACAGAAACTAGAACAGCAGGAGGAATTTATGCTCAAAAATTTACTGAAACTTTGATATTAGCCAGTTTCAATGTAGAAAAAAATTGTAAATAATAACAACTGTTGGTAAAATCTTTTTTCTGATAATTGTTTTGTCCTTTTGTTTTGTTTGGAATTGTTCATAGACACCCCAATTGGTTGCTGCAAGAAATTTGCAGCAAAAGAACAGACGTACTGCACAGAAGTATACATTCTCTAGGAGTTCACTTATGCCAAACAGATTTTCTTTTTATCTTTAAAATCCAAGTCAATTTTTGACTATGTTTGGTCTATGAACATTTGACGACCAGCTTCCTTCTCTAATTATTGCATGATCGCATTAAAGTGGTAATGTCAAGGGAAAAAGAAGCCTATAAAAATAAAAACTGGGAATTGTATAGATGGAAAACCCCGAACGAGATACATAAAATGCCGGATAAAATATCATCTCTATCTGAATCTTCCTTATATGTAGTCTCCTTGATACCGAAAGAACATTGAATAACACTTTGTACCGAGCCATTAAAGCTATGTGTCATTCAACAAAATCGGGCCAGACGCTGAAATCCAAAAGTACCATTTTTTTAAGGTATTGCCTAAGCTCAGTGGATAACCCTATGATGCACACAGCGAAAGGAAATTAGGGAAGAGGAGATTGGGAAAATTTAACCTGACAAATGTTCCAAGTGAGCCACAATTTTTGGAATGAAGTTATTACTGTGCACAACATCCCAGTGGCTTCAGAAGTATAATTCTTTTCCGTAGAATTGGCGCAACCACTGGTACCCAAATAAATCATCCTGTCCTGTGCGGGATTCGAATCCACGCCAACAGGGAAGAAAATTTATATACGTACGCCTCAGCCCGCTCGACTGCCAGTGTGGGTCAAATATCCTGACACTAAGGCAAATATCACTAACAGATGTCAACGAGGTATGACGACAGTTGTGGCTTTCAACAATAAATATAAGAAAATTATCAAGTCGGTAAAAGTCCCTGGAGCTGGAGCTCTATTCGTCGATGAGGTTAAATTTCTTCAAATAATCATTTAAAAGATGCAGCGAGCTTTCAAAGCTCGTTAATATGGCACGAGTCGAGGTAGGAATATTACTGAAGCAATGCTGGAATTTCTTGAGCGCGAGGTATTAGGTTACATTAGGGGCACCCAAACCAAAAGCTTTTTCAGTTATTAAAAAAGTTTACAGCAAGCCAAACAAGCTTGTCCGGATTCCTTTGCTTTTATTTATCAACTAACACCAAAATAGAACCAAGTAAATTCGACTTCGTCACGAAACTAAACCTTATACATACAAAATAGGTAACCTTTGTAGCATCGAGACTTGAATTTGGAAAGGTCCTAAGGGTGCTTGGTGGCTCGTAGCTGCTTAATCCGTGTATTTGTTGTTGTATTTCCAGGAAAAACAATTACAACAACATAATAAAAAAAATAACCAGCTACCATTCAAACTCCATTGTGCAAACACCCTAAAGCTCGGTACAGAGTACACACTGTCGTCGTATTCCTCCGCGTTCATCGAACAGCGTTTTCCGATCGACGAATGACAATAGAAAATTGCGGTGTGGGTGAAAACGTGGCAGCGTTTTATGACATCGATGATATGTGGTTTCAACAAGATAGCGCCACATGTCACACAGCCCACGACACAATGACTCTCCTGAAGAGTAAAGTCTATGTCAACTATGTCTATTCCGCCAACCACCATCCAGCAACTCAAAGACGAGATTTCACGGCGCATTCATGAGATTGAGGAACAATTATGCCGAAATGTTATAAAAAATTTTGTGTGCCGCCGGAGCCGTAGTGGACATTTTGCGGACATTGTCTTTCACACTTAATTGTAATGGATCAGATAACACGTTTCATTAAAGAAATCTTCATTTTTGTACATAACTGATTTGTAATTAACATTTAACATCGATCCGTCTTATTGTAACACCCTTTATATAATTTTTATTATTATTTAAATAAGCTCTAACGCCGTTTTTAAAGATATCTCCAATAGTATTCCAGATATTTCTGCATATTTAAAATTAATAAAAATCATTAGAGGCACACAAATATCTTTCAACAAGTTAATTGCCACACATAAAATGATACTTAGAAGTCAAGGTAAGACATTTAGATGGGGTTAACTCAAACAATTTCTTTTTTTTGAGGCGCCAATTCATATTTAAAAAAAAAATAATCGAATTCTTTAGTCTGGACAAAACCTGAACCACACCCGTAACACCAAAGAATATACGATGTTTAAAAATACCAAAAGTCAATCAATTAAAAGTCATTCATCGCAGAAATATCAAGGTGGTGATGGGCTTTTGTACGACTTAAATTTATTTTCAAAAGGTGTTATAAAATGTCAACACTTACTGCTACCCTGCTCTCTTTCAAGTCCAGCCGCATTGCTAATGCTTCTCGCATAAAAACATCAGGATAGTGACTCGCTGAAAACGCTCTTTCTAACTCTTCCAACTGCCATGAATTGAAATTCGTCCTCGACCTTCTTCGCTTTGAGGCACTGCTTTCATCGTCCCCATCAGCAGCAGACCCTAAAAAAATAGAAATTATAACTAAAACACAATATCCGCGGAAAAATATAATAATAGAGTAATATTAACGACTCCAACAGCTATTCAGAAATCAATGTTGTAAAGCGTTCGTAATGGTAATAGAGTTGATTCCAATTCAAAGATAAACCGATGTTATTTGAAAATTAAATAAGCATTTTTTTGTGTTATCGCTGGTGAATTGAAATTGAGGTTAGGTTGTCTGACCTTAATTTGCTTCTCGCGGATTTTTTTTTTATCGGCAACGTGCACCAAAGTGAATTGATAAAGGAATGATGTAGAATTTATTTTCGGAGGAAAATTTAATTACTGATCAGTAACTCGACGCAGTTACTTTTAACGCGAAAACTGGGCATAAAAAAAAGAAAACACGGAACATGCCGTTATCTGTCGTTTTAGTCAATATTTTCGCCGAAAAGGCATTTCGGGAAATCAGAAGCTATTAAGAAAATGCGTTCGCTGTTCGCACTTAAACCGCAAAATTCGAAGTTGCCCGAAACACGGCGCCTATAAAATAAATCTACCGATCTGGTAATGGGTAACTGTATCTCCTATAATGACCTACCAATAAGTAATAATTACACAATTCCACCAGGGGGAAAATACATTTTTATTATTTAATAAGACGCCATAAAGTGCAGTTGTCTCCGACGGTGAGCGAAAAGGGAATTTCCGTTTAAAAAGAAAGTCACTAACTGCATCGTGCTATAAATGCATGGAGGACGGAAAGATGATGGCTCTCGGAGTCCATAATGACAAGATCGCCCGTTTATTTACGCTCTTTATGATAATTTTTATTTAAAATTAGTACCGAAGTGCAAACACCATCATTACGGCGAGGAACGCTTTACATACCGCCATCGCCATAAAATCAGCTGGATGTAAAACAAAAAACACTGAAGGAGCTGAATGCCGCTACTGCAGTGATTACAAATTACAAGACAAGAAAATAAGTCGACAATTGCCTGCTTTGTATTTTCCCTCGGCCTTTTCTCATTTTCACATTAATCGACGGGTGATATCTTCTCTTCTAGCTGACGCTTAGGAATTCATATCTGGAAGATACTTTTTAACGTTAATTAGTAGTTCTGGCAACGATGGAGAGTATGTAATTCTGGTGATCTAGCTAAATGTGTGCCTGAGATATTTAGCAACAGAGTTGCTAATTTGCCTGGGATGCAGATTTCTTCTGTTCTTTTTTCTCAGATATTTTCTCAGATATTGCCGTTAAAACGTAGTATTGTAAAATGAACCCGCATACATTAATAAAAAGAGATGATATGGAATCCGTTACCAACATGGAGTGACACATACTCGATTTAATCTATTATAATATAATACTAACTTTTTACATAGAAACTCAAATACTGTCGCTGACGATATAATAATAAGCGTCCATACCTTGGTAAAGACCTTATGGATAACTAAATCCAATTTTATAATTGCTTCCATAAAGGTACAAGAAATATTCGTCATAATCACCAGCTACTCACGACGACCCTCTCATAGGGTCTCTACGTCTACAAAGCCTATAATTTTGAGCACAATATCGCTAATTAACACGCTAATTAACACGTTGAGTGCGATAATTAGCATAAAAGCTTTCGTGAGAGAATTGCGTGTTAACATGCATATGTAACTGAGAAAGCTTTTAAATGTCAGTCCCTGAGTACTGACGCCGCACTCAACGTGTGTATTTTGCACAAGATCCATACAGATTTCAATATCCGGATCTCACTTATTCACGTAATGGCAACAACAACACAGGATCCCGATCTTTATACAGATCTTGGATCTGAGTCTTTAAAGATCTAGAAATTAGTATTTACTCTCCTATATGTATTTTTCTAGTCTTAGATGTTGGTGCTACCTGTTGTCAAACTCAAAGTGTGGTCTTAAAAGTGATCAAATACTCGCTTGAAACATTGAAAGTTATTACCAACAGCATAATAAACTAACCACTTACAATTAAAAGCTGTCAACTTGACAATGATTATCCGGACTACCAACGTAGAAAAGTAATTCCAATAAGATCCCGATCGTTTTTTTGCATACAAACCTGGATCTTGTAGCAAAAAAACATTGCTAAGTATTAACATCCTTGTTCAGTTCATATTTTAGGTTTGATAATAATTTTAATCATTCTTTCCAATTTTAAAAATATATTTTTAAGAAATACATATATGAGCATGGACTGTTTGAATCTGGAACTTTTCGCCATCTTCTTCTTCTGGAATACCGGC
>QYTT01083739.1:0-11813 GCA_006980735.1 Dasypogon diadema
AAAACTTTTAAAAAAGTCGAAACGAATAAAGTAGACGAATTCGGTTGGCTCCACAACACAATTCTGTTTCTCATCTACTTTAAGGGCCCCATTCACGATCAATGATTATTGTCAAGCAAAATTGCGTAGCATTGTCCAGTAAAATTGACCAAAAAATTCGCCCATACACGTTAATGTAAAATTGACAAATTTATTTGCGATTTGCACCTTTTAGAATGGAAGTGCATTTGTTGACTGCTGCTGCTGTACATTAACACTGAAGAAATCAAGCAGCTCTTGATTTTCATCAATGTATCAATTTTACTTGTTATAACATTGATGACACCCACAAACGATCAATTTTAATGTGTCGATGAGTCATTCAAGTAAAATTGACAATACTACTTGATCGTGAATGGGGCCCTTTAGTTTTATTAAAGTTTATTTTTTCATTTTTTTATTTCTTTTTTTTTTTAAGTTTTATTGATGTTCCATGTTCAGTTGATAAGCTTTCGATTAGTGTTGGAATCATTAAAATCGGTGCAGAAATAAACTCACAGGAGGCGTTTTAATTATATAGATAAGATCCGGAACTGAAAATTATGAAAGAAAGGTTTTGTAATATTTTGGCACACGGTTGGATATGTATTTCATATGTATTGTTCCATCATTTTATTTTTTAGTTCATAATATGACTGAATTTATAAAAAATTTACTTTTGTATTCTGTTTTTGTTATGTTTACGAATAGTTTTTTATTTATGTTACTTTTATGTTACTATCCAACTGTGTTTGTGTTTTGTTCACATCCAAATGAATGGCGTTAAAAAATATCTAGTTTGAATTTTTGAAGGCGCATTTAAAATTATGCTCAATAGCATAATTTGAAGTTGTTAGGAGCACATTTTTTCAGACGCCTAATGTTCGTAAAATTTTTCGGAAGCCTATTCATAAAATAGCAATATCTCGCTGTATGAAAAAATCCAGTGAAGTGGGAATTTTTCCATAGATGAATGCTAATTTGACTTGGTCAAAATATGCAGAATGAAAATCTATACACTTAAAGCCATATCCTCTCCTGAAATCAAGTCAAAACTAGTGTGGGAGTGTATCCAAGTGCTGTCTAGTCTTGGAGCACAGAACCACCTAACGGTACAATGGATACCGGGACATTCAGGCTTTGAGGGAAACGAAGAAGCAGACATGCTGGCCAAGAGAAGTGCATCAATGCCCCTCGTTGGACCAGAACCTTTCTGCGGTATCTCTTATAGAACCGCTAAATACGCCCTCAACACCTGGCTACATAATCAGCTGGAGCAGAAGTGGGCATTGGAAAGGGGCTCAAAACAAACAAACAAATTTATTAAAAGCCCTTCCCAAAAAAGAACTTTGGAACTATTACAACTACCAAAGAATCAGATAAGAATCGTTGTAGGAGTCCTTACAGGACACTGCAGGCTTGGAAAGTACCTTAATCGGATGGGCGTTGAAACCACCGAAATATGTAGATTCTGTCTCGAAGAGGAGGAGACGTCGGAGCACATTCTTTGCGAATGCGAGGCAGTTACACGATGTCGATTCCAGCTGTTTGGAGCACATCCGTTGAGGCCTACAGTCTTCGAGAACATATCCTTCAAAAAGATACTGCTCTTTCTTGAAAGAGTGGGACTGATGGAGGAACTCTAAACAGTGCGGAGCACAATAGGCCAACTGGTGGCCGCAGTGCATAGGCTATTTCAGCCCCGCCTCAATCTAAATCTAATCTAAATCTATACAAAATAGATACGTTTACTTGCTACTTACGAAGAGAACGAAAAAAATAGCCGTAAAACTTCAAACATCCCGCTCTAAATCCTTCTCTTTCTCTTGTCCTTTCGAAAAAGGAACAAGACTCCTTAAGACTCCTTATTATAGTTTTTTTTTCTTATTATAGTAGTAAATTTTATGTAGGTAGATTACTCGTTTTATGAATTTTCATTTAATATCCCACAGGATGGGATTGAAAACAAAAAAGGTGTTTCATCTGATCTCCCCAAAATCATTCTGAAAATTTGTTTGAATTAGTACTGAGTATAACTATGTAAAGTTTAGCTCTCTATATCAAAAAATCTCTGAGAAATATTGATGTGAGTACGGTTACTTTACAGCTTACCATCGTTGGAAGAATATTTAGAAATCTGGTCAGTGGTTCCGGAGATTACTTCGAGCAAATTCATAAACTCTCCCTCTTAATATTAGTCTCCTAGTCTCCTGCATGCAGATCTGTGAACAATTCTTTAGGAGTTTGGAACCTTACACAAGAGAATGCAAGAGGATTCAAATGGCATTCAAATAGAATTGGAAATATTCTACAGGCAAAAAGAAAGAGTTCGAAAAGTATTGCTTAACACATTCATTTATACATTTACAGTTTAATTATTAACCTAAAATGATTAATTAAAGAATGAATAAAGATAAAAAACTAGTTTTGACCTCCGATTATAAAATCGATTTTCATCACTCAATTTTGCTAAATGCTGCAATTTGCAGTGACTACAGTGAAAAATGTCCTACTTGTGTTCATTTCACTTTCTCATTACAATTTCAAATTTTGTAGAAATAATAGAAGCGAAGCAAAATGAGTAAACTGGCGGCAAGTTAATAAATTTTCAATTTTGGCGCGTTCGGTGCAAACACAACAGTTGACAGCTTCATTTTGCTTTTGAACAATGAGGATTAGTATAAATCTGAAATTCAATTGCATTTATTTTCACACTCCTTTTATAGCACCTAAATAACTCGCTATCATTTGAAGCTCAAAGAAAACTCTGATTTACACCTGTCCGAGCATCAATTAACCTTTCAGCCTTTTTCATTATAGACGCGCTAAAACTTTGTATTCCCAATTTGCAGTGACCTTCGGAATTGCGATGGATTGTGCAATTATAGACATTCCCGAAATTGTAACTAGAGCTAGTTCAAATTGCCTCATATAGGCAAAGAGAATAAAGTAAGTAGTTAATCGGTCAATGGGAGATGGAAATTTGAATTTAGCAAAAATTCACTTGATTTGGTGACAGTAGACAGGGTGGGGACCCCGATGCACTCATGTCCACCTGGCACGAAAAGTCCATATAAAAGAGATGAGCTGCCAATCAGGTGGCTTATTCATTGCGAAGTTTCAGTTCAAGTGAAATTCAAAGTGGATCACTTACCAAAGGTGAGGATTATTATTTGTAGTTCTCATATTCTTCAGACACGGCCGTCTGAACATGACTGGCATATCATTAAAATTTCTTCGAGTGATGTGTTTAATCGGCTTTTCTCCGGCGTATCAAAGTGCTTTCCTAGAAAATTATATAATCAGAGAAATGCCCGTAATTAAAATGTGTGTTCTGATTTTGGTTTTAGATGAAGTGCATTTTGTTGTGGTTGGCGCTGCTCAAATGTGTGTTTGCTACTTCTTATGTTTCCGTCCAATTGCCCTACAGCAATCCAGCAGGTGTTACCTATGTCGAGGGAAAAGCATCTGCTGATTTAGTAGCTGGACCAAATCAAAAAACGAGCACTCAGAATGTGACAGTGGTTTCTAGAGGCTCACCTGCACGTAGAGGGCATTCAGAACATTTTCAGAGATACGAAATGCTTAAGGAGACAACAACCACAACGGAACCTGCACCTCAAGATGTGAGTATATTTGGATTTTTAACTATAATTAAAATTAAAAGGTTCCTTGTAAGGGTACTCCACCTTCAACTCTTTCACGAGCAACATTAGCACGCAATTTGGGTGCCCTATCTTCAAAATATGTACATGCAGGTTCTTCTGGCACCATTCAGGAGCAGCCATTTTCGTATCAATTTTTCTCCACTTCATCGTCGCCTACTGTACATCATTCAAGGATACAGCCAGGACCGACTCACAGTTATGTTCTAAGTTCCTCCAATTCTCCTCCACAGCAGGATAAGTCTCCAAATTATGTGCCACCCTCTGTTAGTTCAACTCCTCCTGCTGTAGGTAATAATAGTACTCCTGGTACACGAGTTCATACCATTTATGGACAAGAAGTTTCTGGCATACCTAGTGTACATGCACGCACTCATCCTAGTTTTGGTGGCACCATTCCAACTTACTCAACCGCAGCTACCCCTACTCTTCAGCCCGTTTCTGCTGTTCATCCACAATATATACCAGTTGCACGAGATGGCTTTGTAACAGTTCAATCACCGGCGGTATCCTTAATTAATCCCACCGTGTATTCTGCAGGTGGAGCTCATGTTTTACCCACCATTTCTAATGTTCCAATTGCTCGCGTACAAACCCAGCAAGGTGTGGTTTCCAAGACAATTGATGTAGCCCAACCAGCAATTAAGACAAGTAAATATGAAGTCAGGCGACCTGCAATAAAAAAACAATTTTATGACATTGAAGAGAGAATAATCGTGCGTCCTGCTGGAACGGTTGTCTTGGAATTAGACCATCCCATTTCACAGACTCCGAAAGGCGAAACAATACAAGACGTTGCAGGCCAATTCTCCAATGCTGGCAGCACTGTTTCGCAAGGCGACAACTTGCATTTAGAAATCGGAACTCCTTCAGAACATGGCATCATTTCACAAGGTAATCAAGAGCAACAAAGTATTGGAAGCACTCAAGAGCCCGCTAGTGTTGACGAGCCTGATAGTATTCCTGGGGTTGAGGGGTCTACTCAGGCTCCTAGTATAGTGACCACAGTGAAACCGGAGTCATTTGTAACCACTACGGCTCCTGCTGCTCAAGATGACGACACGGTAGTTATAGAAGCACGAACTAGTGGAGACTATGACCAAAATCAATCTGTTCAAAGCAATACCTCATATGTAAGTCCACCAAATATTCCACAGAGTAGAACTGGCTTGAGAAATTTTATCGTGTATCAGCGTCAACCAGTGCAATGTACTGCAGCTTGTCAAAGGCAAGCAGGAGTTAATACTAATCAAGACACATCAAATTTGCCGCCGTTTGTTCAACAACAAAATACCTACTATTATCAGCAACAGGCTAGAAATCTACCACCTTCCACCATTTACTACCAACAAAATGTGCCGTCTCGTCCAGCAGTACAGGGTCCCCCACCTGAAGGTACAAATCAGATATATCACAGCCAGCCACAGCCTGCTTATTATTATCAACATAGTGCACGAACCCATCCACAACAAGCTCAGCAGGATGGAAGTGTTTTTCAATCGCAACCGGTAGGATATTATCAACAAAATGAAAGAAGTCAACCTCAGGAGCAGCAGTATCAACAACAGGTCGTAGAAGAGCAAGCTCAAGTTACCCAAGTTGATAAAGAGGGTAATTTATCAAGGAATGCCGTGCCATTTATGATTACTGTAGGTGAACCCGATTTTCGGTATCCGCCATACGTTGAAACATCGGAAGGTTTTGAAGCCAACACCACCAACAAGTCAGCAAAACTTACGGCCTATGATCAAACCGAATCTTATGGACAAATTCAACAAGGTGCAGTTTCAGCTCAACAAGTGGAGCAGTCAGACCAACCCGAAGTAAGAACAACACAGGATTTCACTCAATATGAAACTAGTCCGAATTTAAGCCCTCAAGAGTCAAATGAAAATCAAAGGAAGTATATAAGCCTTCTTCTTGCTCGTGGAGGTGTATCAGAAGTGTCAGCTAACCTAGAGCAAGCCAGAACTGGATACCTCAGATCGAGAGTGATTTCTGCCACGCCTGCACCATTTGGTGCACCTCCTGCTGGTGAACAAGTTCATACGAGAAGAGTTGTTATCTCACAGCCCCTAGAAACTGTGAGGGAGGTGGAAGTCCAGGAGCCGGTTACCAAATTCCAGCGATTATCTATAAAGCAACCGGTTCAATATAGGACCGCTAGGGTGGATTATGCACCTATCTACACCAGGCGGGTAGCACCAGTACTGCCATCTGTCCCGATAGCAGTGAATTACCAGAAAATTCACTGAAAATCCTCCTTATTTGCGGGAGGCTAAGAATATGTAAATTGTCCTTGCCATGTGGTGTGATCTTCTCGGAAGTTGAAATACGTTTCGAATTGATTTGTAATTTTTTTTTCTAAAAAAGCTAATAAATATTTGTGAAAATTCAAGTTGGTTCTTTCCACAGATAAAAATTTCAGTTTTTTTCAGAATTCTCTAGTTATATGCACATTTGTTGCGAATAAGTTTTGAAAAGGTTACAGAGATCTGTGATCTGTTAGGTTAGGTTAGAATATAGCCTGAGCCGGCCTCACTTAAACCTGAAAAATGCATGGAATCTCAACCAAAAGGGCTGGTGAGACTAGAACCAGTCACAATAGTTAATGATCTTACTATTTCAGTTAATTCCTTGCTTATTACTTCCTCCAATGGACCGAAGAAGTTGTTAAAAGGAACACCTATGCACTACGTACGCCTACCAAAGAGGCTGTGCCCTATTAGGACGGCCATGATGTTATGAACGTTTATGCATTTCCTCATAAGCAAAGGTTTTCTCGGAAAAGTTTAGTTACAACTGTCTTGAGGTTTCACAAGTAGTTAGCCTCCGCCATCTAATCTTAGCTAATGTAATAGTCTTCTGATCGATCGCTCTCTCTCCCTTTGCCAATTCTAGAGACCTACCTATGAATCTGTCAGATAGAGAAAATTCCATACTTGAACCCTTCCTCCCAAGCTCTACAGGCTGCCTCATTTCCTGGTGTACCACTGTCACTTGGAACTCAGCAAAGACCCATCTTGGATCCATTCCCAAGGCCCTAAACCAGACGCGGCTTAATCGTATTTGAGTCATTTCTTTAATAGCCGTTGACTGTCCTCTTTGCTATGGATACTAAAAGAGATGCCGTCATCCTGCTACAACCCTGGCACACAACATCCTGAGTTTTTCAGTCTTATACCGATTTTAGCAGCGATACGTATACCATAGACGTTGTGAGGTAATAAACTGAGCATGACCTCAATTGCTGCAGTCGGTGGTGAGCTAAGCGACACCCGAGAAAACTGCCTTTTGTTCTCTGATGAGGTTTTTAAGATGAACTGCCTTCCTTGCGATAGTCCTCTGATCAGAATACCATGCGTAAGCATAGCTCTAATGATGTCACTGTACATCCAGTGTAGGATCCGTGAGTGAATACCCATCTTTTGCTAAAAGTTTTTTGCTGAAATAAATCGCAGTGGCCGCTTTTTTAACTCCTCTATACTTTTCTCCCAGACCAATATAATTCCCAGGCATTTGACCTCAGTTTCGCCGTCGTAATATGGCGAAGGTTGGAATCACCCTTTTCTTTATGAAAAAAATTTTTTTTGTAATCGATTTTTAAATCTAAAAAAATTGATCTATGTGAAATCTAAAGTGTGTAAAATCGATAAAAAGATCATTCAATTAAGACGCGCCTAATCGATTTTTTGTGAATCGATTTTAACATCGGCATCTTTAACTGGTACCTGGATAAATCACCGCGTCCTTTGCAGGATTCGAACCAGAGGAAAATTATTTAGAGAAGAAAGTCTGCAGACGTGCGCTTAAACTCGCTCGGCCACCGGCGTGGTCCGCATAAAGATAAATATTAATGCACCAAGTAACCTTTGTAATGTTATTATCGTAAAGATTGAAAAGTGATGGACTATGAATTGAATCTTGAGAGACACCACAATTTAGCTGAACGTAACCAAAAGACTCACCATCCAAGATGATTCTCTAAATTCTCCCATTCAAGAAGTCATTAATGAGCAAAATGGCATTGTGAGAAAAGCTAAACAGGCTCCACAACTTCAACCTTCCATGCTATTGGAAAAACTGACGTTGTGAGAAATTATTGAAGATATGCGAAAAAGGACCAACTAACAATGGCTTTACAAAGGGTTTATTTTCCCTCATAAAGGTACAAAGGTACAAAAAAGTTGTCTAGAATTTTATTGTGTGTGTACTCATGAAAGTATTGAAGAAAGGATTTCAAATGCTCTAATCTAGGTATTCATCTATTGTGCTAGATGCGGTGATGGAGATATCAACATATGGAAATACGAAGTCAAAAATGCAGGCTACGGGTGCGAAGCACAGTCGTGTCTCAAAAATAAACAAACATCATGTGGAAACTCCAAAGCCCAGAATAGTTGTCGTGATGGCTGTTTCTGAGATGTCGTTCCATTCCACCGGTATTTAATGGTATGTCCTTGTAAGGTATTGCCTAAACTCAGAGGATATCCCTTTGATACACATAGCACAGCTTAGCCGGACGGAAATTTCTATGCAAGATAAGATTGGAAAATTTTAACCCGACAAATGTCGCAAGTAAAGCCTACTCTACAATGAGCCAACCATCCAACCATGAACTAACCGTGGTCAGGATTTAGTACTCTATCGATACATCTCGTAAATAAAACATGTGGATGTATGTGTTGGAACAACTTTTGACAGTTCGAAAGCAATTTCACTCGGGACGGTGTTTTAATTTAAATTTTCACACAAATATTTGACGGTTGTCCCTGACAACTGGCTAACACGATGAACCGGAAATGAACAAAGTTCATTTTTAGTAATTAATTTTCTTTGTTCGACCCTGTTTTGGTTTGTATTTAGAACATGGTTGGCTGACATGTTAACAACTACACTAACAAGAAATCGTGGTCAAACCCACACAAAGGCGCCTATTTCTTTCTTTACGCAAGAGCCAGCGAAAAGTGGATTTTGGTGTGGCCGTGGCAAGTTGGGTGGTTGGTTGGTTCATTGTAGAGTAGGCATAAGCCACAATTGACATGAGATTTTTACTGTGCAACATTCCACTGGTTTCGCAGTAGAATTGCCTCAACTACTGGTATCCAAAAAATCACCGCATCCTTTACAGGAATCGAACCCACTCCAAGAGAGGAGAAAGTCTGCAGACGTGCCGCTCAGCAAAAATTGTGGGTGTGTAGAATATAGTAGCGATCTACAAAAGTGATCGCATTCAGATTATTGCAGTTTCCACGTCGTCAATCGCGACAACGCATCTAACAATAACAAAGTGTTAATAGGTTCAGTTTAATTTTCAATACATTTTGCTCTTCTTGATTTTTATTCTATTAAAAAATGGTAAATTTCTCTGGTACATTACTTTTTGCATTACCCTATCTCTCTGCCTTATATCTTTTAAATTATCTTGTTATTGATGCTAACGATTTCTGTTATTCTTCTTCATGTTCATCTTGCTATTGCGGGGATAGTCGTTTTGATTTTGCATGAAAGTAGTATGTTACTATACATTTTTGGTAACAGAAGGTAGTACGTCAGCCAATTATGAACTCGATTATGGAAAAATCTTCGAAACTACCAGCCGTAAATTGGCCTTGAGTACTAACATATGAAATGTTATTTACGAAAAATTTAACACAGTAGTAAATGTGCTGATCTAATATAAAATCTAAGGTGCTCCTATCTCATCGGTTCATATAAAGAGTTCAATATTAGCGGCGGCTATCAAGGCCCTTATGAAACCCTACGTCACCTCAAAATTGGTTAGGGACTGTAAGCATGTGCTTAATGACTTGTTCCGAGAAAACAAATTATTCATTCTGTGGGCCACACTGGTATCTATGTTAATGAAATGGCTGACGAGCTGGCACGGAGGGGGGCAACTTCCAATGGCGTGCCCTCCCCTACGGGAATGACCTCTAAATATTTACTTGGGCGTATCGCGGACTGGGCAAAGGACCAACATCATCAATTGTGGGACGTGACGTGACACAGGTCGCAAGAAAGAAAAGAGAATTGTGGGGCCAATCAAACGCCAGTTCTACTGCAAAACTGTTACAGCTGAACAACAAGGGAATAGTGGGGCAAACCAACCGCCAGCTCTACTGCAAAACTGTTACAGCTGAACAAGCAACCCTTAGGAATGCTGATATCTATCCTCACCGGGCACAGCTCCTTAAAAGCACATCAACACAAGATCGGCCGCTCTAACGACGCTGGCTGTAGGGGATGCGGAGGGGAGGTGGAAACGGTAACGCAAGGTGTCACTGCTCGTTCAAGTTCAAGTAAATCGGTCTCAGCTATGTCTTCCGTCTGCAGGCCTTTAGTCGAACCAAGTTTTAGCGTCTACAGAGGCCTTCAGTCTCGACGGAAACACGCAGACACCTGGTACACCACTTCTTTGATGAACTGCACGAGGTGGGCGAAAGGGAGTGGGAACGTATCCTGGGCTTCATCAAGTCAACTGGTTGGCTGGACCGTTGACAGCATCTGCTCCCACTACAGTTGGATGAAAAATGGGCCTACTAATGCCCTACGTTCAGGGGACTGTTTCTATGTTGTTCACACAACTTTAAAAAAAGCCTAAGATAGAACATCTTTTCTGTAATAATTATATTACGTTAATCGTAAAAATTCCTAGACTTTGCGTGCAAAGTTTCTGAGAATTGTGTTACACCCTTTAACGAACGGTTTTCAAAATGTTAAATATTGCGCATTTTATCAAGTGAAAACTGGTATTTTTTAACCAAAAAGCACCTACTTAGAAAGTTAAAGAGATATCAAAATAAAAACAATAGAATTTATGAAACTGAGAAATTGCACGTTCTCCTACTTCACTTAAAGTACCATAATTTAAACAAACAGGCAGATAAAATTTCCTTAAATTGACACAAGTAAATTACTTTGCAGACGGTATTGCACAGCTCATCTTAAGAAGTTAATCAATTTGAATTGTAAATGCCTTCATTAAAAGCCTATGGAAAAGGAAATCAACGTTTTTGAATACCATTAAAGAAGTGAAGAATTTAAAGAATTATAATTACGTAATCGAATTAAGGTTAATAAAAACAAGAGATAGTATAATTTTTCTGTAAAAGAAAATATCACCTGCAGCCAGACGTTTTTATTTTTACTAAACACGCAATGTTTCCTTAAATATATAATTTTCGTTTTGAAATTAGCGCACTTCACCTGAAATATGAAACGTGTCATTGTACTCATGAAACCTGCAATTGAATAAATTGCTTTATTTTGGTTCGTTTTCTTGTTTTCTTATGCAACAAGTACCTGTAAATGCAATAACGTCTTCACAGAATTTAAAGTATTTGCGGTGGAGTGAATCTGCCAGTGAAAGGAAGTACTTAAAATGCAGAAGATACGAGCAAGGTCAGATGTAACTTAATTTGTATTCTTGCATCTTTTTATTCAACTGATGAGACATATTTATAACTTTCGCTGATTATTTGCTCCAAGGTCAGGATAATAGTATTGTTTTCTTTTTTTACAAAGTTAATTACTGGTTTTAATATCGTTGAAAGGTTTAAGTGTTTTAAGCATCATGAAGTAATTACTGTTCCTGTATATATTCAGAAGGAACAAGTATTGTGCTTAAAAGTGTTCTTGGTGGCTATTTTCCAATAATCGTTGTAAAGAAACATTCCTTGTACGTATCAACAGAACGATACTAAACTAATTTTTATGCTATAAATAAATAAATGCGACGTCATGGTTATAAACCTTCACAAGTATCAGTAACATCCTTTTACTAATCAAGAATTCGAATCATGCACTGCTCTTGATGAGGCAGAATATATGTGTAAGCAGAAAAATCCAATTTACCGAAGGGGAGCAAACATCAGTGCCTGCCTGTTCAATTTCAAAACAGCTGTAAGATAACGAACCCAGAAAACCTCCCCAAATGGATTCGGTTGTTCCATCAAAATCAATTGATATACTCTGTAGATAAGCCTACAACCATCAACAAACTAATATGTTACGCACTTTTCTCTCAATCAAGCGCGACGGGTACTTGGGACGGATCGATAGCTTTGGGATGGGGAAATTTTACAACAAATAACAGAAAGACTAGTCATCTCAAGGCAGACAGTGAAC
>QYTT01083740.1:0-18965 GCA_006980735.1 Dasypogon diadema
ACAGTACCGAGAAATAATATAATATTAAAATTTCTAAATCTAATGCAGGTTAGTTAGGGGGCACATAACCTGCAGTATGATTAACAATGTAATGTAAAGTCTAGCTTAAGCTTACTATTTAACAAATCGTATTCATTTTAACCGTTTTTAAAAATGCTTATAAGGTCTATAAGGTGTGTTCAAAGTTCTTCTTTCTTAAGGAAGGAATAGAAAATTCTTTCATTATGAGCATAATAAGTAGTTCCACAAAAACTGGGTAAATGTCGATAGGACACCGAGGCGCCAGTGTGTTTGATATTTACGTAAAAGCCCGCAAATGAGCGTCAATCACCTTCTAAAAATAAAAAAGTCTATATTATCTTAAAAGGAAATTAGATAGTCGGCGACATAGCTTTTCCAAAACCACCATATTAAGAAATCTTAGCCACAACAATTCTTCGTCATATTTAAAGCTTGGGACGCTCTTAGTATCTATACAACTGCCATGCTTCAGAATATCAGGCAAATTATCGTAATATAAGATTGATGGTAAATTGGCTTCCTTCCTTCCATCTTAGAGTAGGATTCTCGCGCACCAATGAGAAAATATGTGTCCTACTCATTAACATTTATAAATGTGCACATCCCTACCCTTAGCCGATAACTATCACAGCAAAACACAAAAAAATCGAAATAAGTAGAAAGAATAGTTGTTTTTAATAATCCAATTTGTTCTGAAGTATCATTCAGATATCGGTATTCGATTACTCAGAACAACTTGTTTTACTAATTCAACGTTATATAAATGGTATGAAAAAGTTTATTTTTCAATAAACCTCCTGGGTTTTGCTTTCATTTCTCTGGAACTTAATGTCCAAGGAACATTTTTGATCGTTCATTTCTCTGGAACTTAGTGCCCTGAGAATACTTTTGGTCCTTCGAGCCGGACGTAAAGTAGCGGACCTATATATGTGCATTGTACAGTCGTTGAAGGTTCACCTGAACGAGTGACCCCTGCGTCAATCAGAAGCGCTTTGACCAGTGCTTAACGATTATATCTGAAGGCGAAGAATTCAAAGTGGAATTTAGCTCATCCTTTATTATTTTGGACTAAATGCCTCTTTTGTAAAGAATTTTGTAATCGCACAATATTCAGTTAAATCCATTTTTAAAATGTTGAAGGAATGACAGGACAACAAATATTTTTCCCAGAATTTTATGGAAGCACACTGTGTTACTACACAGCCTTTTTTTTATTTAATTTAACCCAAACTTGTTGACTCTTTACAGGCAAAACTATTTTTCATAGCAACCGCCACCAGATTTGTCGATTTAATATTTTTTTGCGACAACAGAAAAACGGAGCTCACTCCAGAATCGACACTTTTAAAATTTGACAGGACCCAGTGGTGTAGTGGCAGCCCAGTCCTAGTGTGGTGTACACAGCGGGGCGTGGAAAAGAATTCACAAACTGTTTGGCATTTTTGATGCTCACAATCCATCGGGAAACATTAACCTGACACGCAAAATTTAATCGCAACTTTTTGCAGAATTGCTTGCCAAATTAACAATTTTTCTTTCATTTCGTCTTCATTTCACACTTAAGTTGTCTTTAATAATTTCTAAATTTATTACCAAATTAATCGAAATATCAAAACCCAACTGAATACCCTGAAACTCAAAACATGGTGCTGCAGTTATACAATGGTAGCAAAACAGATTTTTACCATTATCTTCAAGCGTTGCCATCTTACGAACCGAAAATGCCACTAAAACTTAGAACATGTGCCTTTCCTTTGCTTTATCAAATTATAATGTGAATAGTCAGTTTTTGAAAGTAAAATTGACAAATAAAGGTAAACGACATTTAAACCTTAAGGTTTTCTATTTCTTAGTTGAGACCTCAACAGTGAAGGGTGAAGTAACAATTAAAAAATTATTTCAACAAAAAATGGTCCGCTAATGCATTGCCCTCATTACCTCAATTGTCATCACTGGTAACCAATTACCTTTCATTTACTTTCTTATTTCGTTTCATTTTCCTATTATTATATACGTTTGACACTTCCTTAGTGGAGTCTATACTAAATGACTACTACAATAGTCAATAAAAAGTTATATGAAAAGAGCATTAGTTTATTAAATAGGTAATTGGTATCCCAAATGGAAACGCATAACGAGTTAAAGAGCAATTGAGTATTTCAGCAAACAAGTAGTATATTATTTTCCTTGGTCGTCATTATGGGGAAAATAATCGATAAGAGTAATGAAACGTATTTAAGTTAATGCACTAGGGAACCCGAATTATGGTTATTACATTTCCTACTACGTTATAAAGGTTTTGTATTTCAGTTGTGTCTGATTTGCTCCAATAAAAATAGGCCTTTAAATATCCTTAAAAGTGAGACAATGTAACCTGCATATGCCAAAAATAATGGCGAACATTATGTCCAAGGCTGGCAGAGATGATTACACAATGACTAAATCGTAAATGTAGGATTAAAACACGTTATAAGTTCAATAATCAAATATAATTATAGCTTAAAAGTTTTGGGAATAATTCGGGATTAACAAACAAAAATATGGTTTTTTTAGAAATTCCGAGACACAAGATAAGACTGCTGACTACTGAACTGCTGATACGGCTGTACTGTACTGAACTAAACTAGCTGTGATACTCATACCAAAATGCTGTGATAACTAACTGTGATTTTATACAAAGATTATACAATTTTAAAATGTGCAATACAATACTGAGACAATACAATACTGAGAGAGTACAATTGTCCAACTATCTGCCTTCTACATACATAAATAAGTTTAACCTACTTTTTACTGAAGATGCTTACAAATCTCCAAATGAGAAATTAAATTCTCGATGTCAAGAGACTCAATCTCGCAGCCTCAAAGTGTGTACACGCAGTGGAAACTTATTGGTATCACACTATTCCTGGCAGTATTCATAGAAGATGAAAGTTTCTTCAATAATATTCTTCCTTGGAATATAATTGAGATTTTGCAGAGGTGTGACTATCCAATAGGAAATGAGATACGCACATGCTTATGAAACAGGAAGAGGACGCTATATGCGTCACACACACACACAGTTTGTGTGAATGACTACAGGGCCTATGTAGCTTATGTGGATAATTTTTTCATTCTCCTAATGGCATCCCTCAAAACTAAGTCAGGTAGTGTGATGCATAACACCATCTGATTGATTGTTAACTGAGCGAATTATTAGTCTCGCCATTAATCCTCGGAAAACAGAACTTTATCTCTTCATTACAAAAAGGAAAACCCATCTAATGGTCCTACCATCTATTGATTCTATCCAATTATAATTAAAGAAATGTGTCAAGTGGCTAGCGACTTTTCTGGATAAAATACTAAGCCGAAAGGTCAAAGAAGACTTATACTAGGCTATTACGTGTTGGTGAAAGGCTTTCAAAATAGCACGAAACTCATAAGATCCTAGAGAGAGCGCAATACTTTCATCAGATCGGAACTCAAAATGGACGGAGGATTGGCAATCTTACATTTCCTCCCTCTTTTAACGCATTACCCACAACGGTAGCAGAGCGGTCTGGGGCGCAACTTTGCAGATTTGCTCCTCTATGGGTGCGAAGTGATTAAGGCATTAATAGTGACGATGATTGACGAGGACTTGTGAAGCTATTGGGATGTGTTACAGTGAAATTCCATGTCAAAAATTGTGAAATTTTCGTTCTCATTGTTCGTAAAAAGAGACGCAGAATGGGGTCCGTTTCGGGGTGGGTTGTCTCGAAAACAAAAGGATGTAGGTGGATACATGTAACGTATCAAATTGAAGAGGTAACTTATGAGGATTCCAAATTATATAAGAAAAGTACTCGTTAATTACAACTGTTTCGAAAAATTTGCGTATTTATGTGAAAAAAGGGTAAAAAAGCCAAAATTTTGAATTTGAAAATTCGCAGCTCCTGAACGAAGAGGAACAAAAGAGTGAGTCGGTATTAATTTGAAAGACATTAGTGTGCTCTACAACGTGGTACTCGTACACATACACCTTGATTATGAGAGTATCCAAAGAATTGTGCGGACCATCAAATGCCAGCTCAAAATCAAAACGTCTCCGACCAAATAAATCATCTTTAAAAGTTCTGATCTAATTACTCGAAAGTAATTACTCCAACATGGAATTGAATCTTTAAATGAATTCGTTGTGTTAAAAAAAAACAAACAAGTATGTAACTTTTTTGCTTGAATTCTGTTGTTTTTAGCTAATCTAGAGGTCGCTTTTAATTTATTGAGATTACCTACTACTTCTAATTTACAAACGAAAAAAAGTAGAAGTTTATTGAGTGTAATTTATATAAAAGACAATTAAAAAAATGAAATTTCCGTTGCTCATAAACACGCCTCCGTGGGCATCGTCCAAGAAGAATGTGCTGTAAATCTTCTTGCCGTCATTGAACTTCAACTAATTACGACTCATTATTCCGAACCAAAAATAAACTCACCACCAGTCTTCTTTCAATTCAGGTAAAATTCATTGAATTGAAACTACTTGAATTTGGTGTGGTAGAAAAATTTCCTATTGATTACAAATTTAAATGATCCCTAATTACATTGACTGGGAAATTCTAAAGGGAATCGGACTATAAAGTACACGTTTGCTTACATCTGCCCGCTCTTAAATCTGAATCAACCGAAACAGTCATGTTGGGAGTTGGGCTATTAATACTGTGCGTTTCAGTGAAACGATTACTTTCATCTAAAAATAGGCATAGAATAATAAACTTTATATTCTACACTTTTAACACAGTTGACGATGTGCCCGAATCCGCATGAATATTCACTTCCATCTAGGAATAATTGCAGATTTTCTAAGAAAACTCCGCAAAGAAGGCGGCAACTGTTTGTTAAATGTACTCCACATTGAAATGTGTCTGTGCATTAAGAAGAGTGCTACAGCCTTGGGTACTTTTATCCTTAAGTTGAAATCAAGTCCATTCAAGTGGGTTGATGGAAAAGTGAAACAAAAAGGGGCTGAGCTGTCACATTTCGAAAGATAAAAAGAATACCTATCAAGTTGCAAGATTTTTCCAGAATACTTGTATCAGGTAAAAGTCTAGATTTAGATCTTGCAGAGGAGGTACAACTCCCCCCGAGCTATCTGTGAGATATTGATCCGAAAATTGATCTGGCTTTGGAATTGGTTAATTAACAAAATGTAATTCCAGTAAAGCTGTAGCTTACCCATTACACGATAAAGACTGTACTTAACTCCTATACATCAATTTGCGGCGCATACCCCTGCCACTGCAAATGAAACTCTGCTCCCTTCTTTGAAACGCGTGGATTGCAGGCAAATGCAAAGCGTCCATGTTGAGTTATGCTGAACAGATGCTTCCTCCAGCTCCAGCAGTTGTTTGACTCTCTGACAAGCGTGAATGTACTGTTCTGTGTGCTTTATCATCCCTCTATCCTTGAGGAAAGGACACGTAATTTCGCTTCAAACCAAATCGTGAACTTCTGTACTTTTTTCGTATTCCATTCCACTGCTTGGAGCTGCCATTCCGAACTCATTTTCCACACTGTGCCCCTTTTTTCTCTTAAGCTATGCGAAGGACACTTACCCTACTCTGCACACTTCTTCCAAGTCCTTGAGAATTTGCCGGAATAGATTTGCCAACGATCCAGTTATGGCCGACATCATAGACCATCTTACCATCAGTTCAGTTGTTTTTGTTGGCGTCAGAGAAAGTTGGACATTTTCAGGATAGCCGTTCGTAAAGCCCTGACTCATTCTATTAAATTAGATATTTTGCCACATTTTGTTCTTACACCTATACAAAATTCATTTCAAGGAAAGTCAGCTATTCATCCCCCCATAATTGGACAATGGTCCTGAAAATAAGAGGTATATTGTTACTGAATTATTATTACTGAAATTTCACCTTAAATTTTTGGGATCTTTTGTTAAAGGATGCTATCTCTCTAATTAATTCTAATTTCCGAGGACTGTGATTATAGGCATATTGGTATTATGGTATTTTGGACTTACAAGTGTAATTGAATCTCGATTAGTGAGACCAAATGAGTTTCGCTTCGTTCGACTACCAACCACTTCGGGCACATTTCAATTTTTCGTGCCCAAGAGGATTATTCATTCTATACATGCCGCTTACGAAGTATCCAAATATGAGCTCAAACTAAGGAACGGCTTCCTCAAAGTTTCTACATTTAGATGGGGAAGGAAAGCCCTCACGTATAATACATGAAGCGAATTTTGGGAGGTTACTTGTGTTCAAACGTGCATGCGATTCATATACTTAAGGAGATTTATGGCCTAGGTAACCAGGTAACGACAAATACTCGGTTCAGTATTGAAGAGGTTCTCCTAGATTCAAAGAAGTTGCTGATATTGTAAGGGCCCATTAGACATCATTCCGCACTATTAAGTACAGTTGAGCTATATTTTGGGGCGGTAGAGGTGTTGCTAACAAAATTGGAGACGTTTCTATGGGTCTGTTTTGAACTTAAACCCGAATAATGGCTTATGTGTACGAAATTAATTCAAGATTATGACAGAAAATGAAAATTTACTTTTTCGGGGTGAACATATATCGAAGCCAATAAATTTTCACATTCATTATATGTGGAACAATGTATATATATATACATACCTTCTGTATTAAGAATTATATTCACTTTCGGTTATATTTCGGTAAGCACCCCTCACGTGATCATAAATAGTGTGCTTGATTTGGTAAATTAAGAAGTGCGTTTGTACTTTTAAGGCTATGGGTCTACATTACTTTTGTACACGAAGTTACAAATTGAGAAAAGAAAAGTGAAACAGAATTAATTAGGGTGAAAGTTTTGAGTTGATTTGAATTGCACAAGAGCAGAAGCTATAAACATGGATATCTTTATTATTTAAGTAGGCGAAATAATAGGGATAAAAGTAAAAATTGGGTTTTCTAGCCTTTCTTTACCTTAGCGCTGAAAATTCATGAAAGCCAAGACTATTTCATCGGGAATTTAATTTTTAAGTTTGTTCGTAATTTATATTCTTAGTATCTGCTACCACCTCTTTCTGCTTGAAATAGAATAACGTCTTTAAAAGGCATTTATACATGTATAATTTTTCATCAATTACTGGTTGGGAATCCACATTAATCAATAGGCGCAGATGTGTTCTTCCACCTGCGGCTATAAATTTAAATGATCGGCTACGGAAGTGATCATTAATGTAATTAATGTAAGCGAAATTAAGCGGAAAACTCCATTAAGAAGAAAAATTTTTCTGTTCCATATTAATTACGAACAATGGGGGTAAACTTATTCGATGGCGGTATAATGTAGTTCCTAAACCTCTCATAACTTGTACCTACCGACATAAAAGATCTTACTTCCTTAATCTTAATCTAATAATCGATGTCTTAATCAATCGAAAAAGCTTGACCATTGATGGCTTGGGAACAGGACCTGTTTGTTAACTTCATAGTATTAGTATTTCGCCTCTACTACTCAAGAGTTCGGGAAAAGTGGATTTTGTGATACCTCGTGTACAGCGACTATAGTCGCACATCGCGTCGTAGCGAAAGGGTTAAGAACTTTCAAGGTACCCCTTTGGAGCCTTTTGCTAAATGCCCTCTACTTGTTTTGATCTGGAAATATTATATTGTCATTGGAATTACGTATGCATGTCAAGTTTCAAAAACATCGGCCCTGGAAAAGTGGATCAAAAACTGATTTAAATTTTTAAGGGATCCTCCAGTAGTAGGACCCACGCATTTTCCTCGCCCCGCTTGCTTTGACCAGGCAATATTATATCTCAACTGAAGTCTACATCCATGCCCCAGAAACTTGGCATAATTGGCTCAGTAAAATTGGGTCAAATATTGGGTTTTCTTCCACATTTTGAGTTAGAGATTTGTCGTCCTCCAGAAAGATACAGTACTGATCTACACCCAAGTTCAAGCAAGCACAAAAGGAAAGTAGAGGAACTTCTTGCGTCCACTTCTTTTTCCTAGTGGCTAAATGGAAGCAAAATTAGATTTACGGATATAACTCTATCTTTGACTGCATGTATTTCCGTCCTATTCTTACCTCACATTTTTCATGCATCGGACGAAAAATCTTTCTCACCAAAATGTGGGCAGTGAATTTGAAGTATTTGCGTTGCTAAGGTATATATTAGTGTAATGATGTGGAAAATTTGTAATCTATTAGGTCTACTGACTAAGTACAGTCTGCCTCATGTTATAACGTGTACATCGTTTTTCTTGAACTTCAGGCGGCTTATTTTGCCAAAGGTTCTTCTAGGTAGATAATGATTTTAAAACGTCAATTCTTTTCTAGTGAAATCCACACAGATCCGAGTGTATCATCGATGCAATGGCTGAACTGAACCAAATAACCTCTAATGCTTTGCAGACAATTTTGTAGTCTCTAGTCTCCCATTTTGGCCAGGTTTTCTTTTTTACCATTAAGCACAGAGCAGTTCCTCTCTAGTTTTCTGCTCATTGGCCGAAGAATTGAATACCTTTAGATTTCCGAAACGTATAAAGGACACTGGAGACAGGCCACTGAGATGGAAAATATATAGAGAGCATATCATAGAAATCTCCAGCTCAAAAGGTTTTATAATTTTTTTTTATAATTTATTTAAGAAAATATGTACAAAGGTTTGGCACCTTAATGAGTACATTTACAAGGAAACAAAATTTAACTAATTACAAAAATAATAAATAATAAAAGAGAAAAAAACTAAGAAAATGTAACTAAGATATTTAAGAGAGTAAATTGTAATGGATTATTAAAGAAAAGCTAGACAATACAGCGGAATGATATCACCTAACAATCAAACAATATTGAGCAATAAATTTTTTTTAAATGAATTTCATTTTTGGTAGGTACTTAAAATTGAGGATATGCACATTTCTCGTTCTTTCGGAGTTAAGAAATTGTATCCGTCTATGTAAATATTTCGGAGTCTGGTTATGTATAATTTTGAAAGTGAATAGACATTTCCGAAAATCAAAATATTCTTTTAAATTTTTTATATATTGTGAGACATGGTCACAACGACTTAACCTATATATAAAACTAATACAGGCACTAAATGCCAGTTGTAATTTATGAAAACTTCCCGCATCCATGGGACTATAGAGACAATCACAATAATTAATAATTGGCATAATACAAGCGCGGACGTAATGTTTTCTAAGATCCACAGACAGCCCAGAACAAGAAACCCACCATTGCCATTCTTGAAGACAGCATGTGAACATGATCAGACCAAGTCAGGGTGGCATTGAATTCTATTCACAAGTTTTTTACCATATTACAATAAGAAATATTATCACCTTCTACGATTATCGGTGGGAAGTCATTGAGATTAAGATTATTCGTATATATAATTACAGCCTGAGATTTTTTTGGATTTATTTTCAAATTATTGCACTGCGCCCATTGCAAAATTTTTACAAGATCAACATTAATATCACAGACCATATCACAGATATTATTTTTCGACAAATACATTTGAATGTCAACAGCATACTTCATAATATCACAGTTTAAGTTTATCTAGATCATTAATATACACATTATAAATAATAGAGGTCCGAGGATAGATCCCTATGGTCCCCCAAATTTTAGATCAGCTGATTGAAACTTACAATTGCTCACAAACACAACGTGTGACCTATCTGAGACATAGGCACGTATAAGATCAACCACATGGGAAGAGGAATAAAATTGGCTTTCCAGAAAAAAAAATCCAAAACACAAGAATACATGGCCTATCTAAGTCAATATTAGCCCTAATGTCATCGGAAACTTTTAACAATGCTGCCAAGGTGCTATGATGTTTACGAAAGCCAGATTGATTTCCTGACAGTAAATTATGTTTAGAAATAAATTCAAGAATTTGCTGACAAATTAGTCTTTCAAGGCATTTAGACAGAAACAGAAGAATAATAATGGACCTAAAATCAGACGATTGCATAGGCAATGTTGTCTTAGCTATGGGGATCACCTTGGCTACCTTCCAGCAACTCGAAAATTTAGCTGAGGTTAGAGAAAAATTAAATACATGAACTAAATAGGGCATTATATGGGACAGTAAGATCGTGACAAAGCGCGCATCAATGATATCTATCCAGTATCCGATTCGCAAAAATTTCATCCACTTCCACACCACTAAAATACAATACCTCGTTTGCTTTTTGACAGGGTGAAGAAGATGGTACGGAAATAAGGAAGAGTAACGTATGTATTTAATTCATTCGCAGATATATTTATATCCACTTCACCCAAGTGGCATCAATTTTACTCTTATCTTATACTTTGTCTATCGCTCTTAAATTTCCCATTAGAGACAATGCATAGAAAATAGATGGTGCTGTACAAAGCGTAGCTGTTTTTTGCATCCTTGAGAACGCGGCAAGATTTGAATTCAAATTGTGCCACTACTAAAAATACATAAGTTTCAGGTTTGTTAAAATATATTTTTAAAACGGACAAAACAAATATCTTTAAAACATTTTCATTCACTGCCTAAACAAATTACTCATTTGTGGACCGGAAATCTTATAACAACTGTTGAAATTGTTCTCTACGCATGATTAAGGTGAACCTAAAAGTGGTGCCATTCTTGAGACGACAGAGCTCTCTCCATATTTTTATCACAATGAGTCAGGCTGTTATAATCAGGCAAGATATGACGTTTCATTTCCTTTGGTGCAGTAATACTAATATCAGTGATAAATATTTCTTCAGTGAATAGATATCTCGTTATTATAGGGATGGTAAATGTTAGTTTCAGAAAAAATTATAAGATGATGATATTGGGAATTTAAAAACAATGCATCCTTTTTCGACTTTTCAGTTTGTAGTGCTTACAGAAACATAAATTGTAATTAAAAATAATTCCGCTTGCTTTTACATAGGAGAAATACTCTTTTCTACATAATAAAAACATATTTCTGTAGCCTATTTCTATTAATATACCATAAAAACCTACAGTTTTTATATTTTTAATGATAACAGAATTCGAATTCAAATTTGTGCGCTATCTTGAATATCATCTACTTTCACTCGACTGTTCAAGCAAAGGTGGGTTGTGTTTTTACACATTATCTTAAATGAGAAAGTATGAGGCATACCTGAAATTTGTGCTAATTTTGAGATGGAGATTTCAATGATGCACCCTCTCCAGGTCATTTATCTCTGTAGATACAATAATTGCGTTTTTAATACATCAGTAAAGCAGCATACCAATTTTAAATTTTTTTATTTTCAGGTTACGAGTGGGTAGGCTGGCGGAACGATACTCCTGGAATGACTGGAAAACCCGTTGAAATCGTTTTTGAATTTGATACTGTCCGAAATTTCAGTGCAGTTATTCTACATACAAACAATATGTTCTCAAAAGACGTTCAGGTAAATGATATTTTTTAATAAATAGGTATATTTTGTTTTTTTGTTCTTGGCAGTCACAAATAATTTGAACTCTTGAAACTCCTGAAAATTGTGTTCACAATCTTATAAGTGAGACTTTTAGCGATAATACTTTTAGTGGGATAAAATAGGGAAACATATTTCCACTTAGAATAAACAAGTAATTTTTTGCTTAAATCTATAAAAGCCCTAAGTTATACCCTAAGTTACCAGTAACTTTTGTGGAGCGGCCAAGGTAGTTTACCTAGAAGAAAGAAAGAGTGCTTATTTAAATAGAGGAGAATCCAAGAGAACGGAATATTACAAATCTTATCTGATCCGGGTTCTTGTACGGGCAAATTGACTTTTTCGCACTTAATCTCAATATCAATACGTGTTTCATCGATTTTCGCCGCGGATACTGCGAAATGCAGATTTATTTCGTAGATACCGCTCCGCCCTTATTTTGGGGGAGCACAATGAACTTAAAAGAGCCCCAAGATTTGCCAAAATATACATAATTGGAAAAATGTGGTGAGAAATGTCAAATTGCTGATTTTCGTCCATAAATCCAAAAGAAAAATTTCCCCAAGAAATTGGATTAACTTCTTAGAATTCTGGGAGGTCAATGAATGGAAAAACAGAAAATTACAATATTTAAAAGTGAACCGATTCAAATCGGTTCAAAAAATACTTTCCGAAAATTGGCAGAATTTCGAATAGGACAATTTTCATATAAAACTTTGAGGGCGAAGCGGGTCGGGACAATTGTTTTCAGGAGGTTATATTGAGCAGCCCTAACTAAGTTTTTGATTTTTAATATGGCTTTACTTTTTTGCACAATACATAATAAGCGTGTGAAATGTGGATTCTCGTAGCACGAACCTTCCAGAATATAAAATGCCAGTTGTAATTGAATCAAGAAAATTAAAAACTCCCTAAGTCACCATAAGAATTTTGCAATATTGCAATATATAAACACCCTATAAATAAGAGAACTTAGGGAGATTTGGCTTTCCATTCACTTCCTATTTCAGCATAACAATGGTTGTGCCATACTCTCTGGTTTCAAAGTTCCACCAGAAGTAGAATACAAAAAAAAGAATATCATGGAGGAAAAAAGTCACTTTTTGTATAAAAAAAGGGTTTTTAATTTTCTTAATTCAATTTTCATACGCCCTACTTGGATTTTCTACAAATTTTTAGGACCGAAAAAGGGCTTTATGGACAATCATCCTTTTGTTGATGAAAACGCCGGAGGACTCAAAAAATCGTGTCAATTTTATTGTAATTCAATAGCAGTGTTTACAAACTACAAAAATCAAAAATAGAAAAGCAAAGCAAAGGTTGACGTCTATGGTATATATAAAAATGGAAATGATTCATAGAATCATAAACATCTTTCATACATTAGATTTCGGTTTTGTCCACATTGTTACCAAATGGAAGTAATACCTAATTAACATAATTAGTAATAATAACATTGTAAGTGTCCCCAACCACTGCTAAATATACGTATCAGGTTGTTACATATGAAATTTCCGATTTTGTATTCATTCCTAAAGTGTAGTTCATAGTGAATAGTTGTCTAGCTCTAAGTGAAGTAAAGTGATTTTACCTGATAGCAAGTAGTTCGTGCTTTTGTTCTGTGGATAATTCTTAAGGTCAGCTGTCAATATATTCGTCTCTTTTCCTCTCACAGAAAATGCTATCGACCAGAGATTTGCGAGCTAGTTTTTTATTTCAATTTAAAAAGAGGCTAAATGCAGCTGCAGCCGCACCAGAAATAAACTTTGTCTTTGGACCGAACACTTGTTAAGGATTGTCCGCAATTGGTTTACATTAGTAAAGTAGATTTCTCACTCTAAAATAAAACTAAAGGCCACAGGAGGTGATAGACAATGCTGAGCTTGTGACAACGGTTGAAGAAGATTCGACTACGACGGTGCGGTGTTTAGCACCGAGGTTTAATGTTTTTGTAACAACCATAAGCTGCCATCTTTCTGCAATGGGAAAGATGGGTGCCTCATCAACTGATCGCAGAACATATGCTTTGCCGCTTGAAGGTTGTCACGTCCTTAATTAACACGAACAAAGTCCGTTCATTTTTGCGTCAGATAGTGACTTGTGAAAAAAATGGATTTGTTACGATACTCGTAAGAGATCAGTACAGTGGCTGGATGCAGATGAAGTTTCAAGACCCGCCCCTAGAGCACCTCTTTACCTTAAAAAGGTAACAATATGGTGGACCTGTGAGGTAGTGGTTCACTACTCCTTCCTCCAAACTGGCAAAACGATCACAGCAGATTCATCTTGCAGAGAACTTCAAGAAATGCACGAGAAATTGTTCCAAAAGCAACCTTCACTGGCATGATCCCATACTCCTCCATGACAATGCTCGCCCACATGTTTCACAAACAACTGTTCTCAAGCTCTCTGTTTTGGGTTATGAAGTTTTGTCTCACCCATCTGACCTGTTGCCCCCCGATTACCATCTTTTCAGTGTTTAGAGAATCACAGTTCTGATACCGTGACTCCGTAATTTCGGTCTTCGAGGATTTTTTAATTTTTTTAAGGATTTCTACGGACATGGATTATTTACTTTAGAATATCGTTGGAAACAAACAATTGAAACAAGTGGAAATTATTTTGAAGAATAAAGTTGTTTGTTAATTGAAATATCTTTTTTTTGTACTTAAAAATCGGAAATTTCATATGTAACAATCTGATATCATTTTTTGTAACATCTTTCTTAATTGTCCTTTTTATTACTCCATTTCTCAATACCATTTATACCTAATAATTTATTTCTAAGAACTTTATTTATTTTTATTGCCAATTTTTAAAGATTTAATTATTCGATTTAAATACAATACTATAAGGTCCGTCACACACTGGAGCTGTGCAGTGCTGTGTGCGAGGTGCAACGTTGTCGTAATACCCGCCTTTAAATGGATCGCCACGCTACACACCACTGCTAAGCTGTGCGAGATGGATTGCTCCACATAAACGTGTATACCACTAAAAATGTTGCTCTCCGCAGAAACTTGTACACGTTTATACACTCAAAAGTATGTTTCACAGCTGAATAGGACTCCGGATTTTATTCCGTTAGATTGCTTCCTGAGGATTACGTATATGGCAAAGTTTTTGAGTACAAAACTAACCACAAAATATATAATGAAATGAAGGGAAAAGCTGTTGGCTTATGCCGTGTAATACCTGCAGAGGTTCTTTTATCAAAGATGGATATCGATGTACATTAAACAAAATGATATGCATTTCGAATACCTTATGAATTAGTATTAAGTGCTACAAATACAAAATTCATAGACGTATTTGCTTTGAATATGGCTTTCTTTAAAGTTTCTAAAGTTTATTGTTAAAAAAAAAAACAAAAAACGATTCCGGATGTGAATTTTGTGAACTGATTACGTTTACTTATCCTCAAATGCAAACCACTGGAAATTGGACTTGATTTTATTGCTTCCAATGTTTCTTCTCTCTTATTCTAATTGAATTAATAAATAGAAAAAATTTATTTATAATCATTATATTTGGAGTCAGTGATTTCCAACCTTTTTAGTTGCATGCCTTGCAGTACAATTGATACCGACTGAGTATAAAGAAAAAGGAAAGGAAACAGTATTATAAAAGTAATAATTACTTTTTTATAAAGTCTTATTTTGCGAAGATTTTACTTACATATCGAAGTCTGTGCTGTCATTATCATTGATTAATAAATTATGAAAAATAGCCACAATTTTTGGCATGGAATTTTTACTATGCCATGACCCAGTGGCTTCGCAAGTCAGTATAATTGCCTCAAGCCCTGTACCCAGGATAAATAAGTAGCCGCGGACAATTAACTACAAACGCATTATTTTCTTTTCTTCCCAACGTTTAGGGTATAACATAATTGGTCTAAATTGGTTTAGACCAATTATAGCTTCTTTCCTTATTTTTAAGGTTTTCTCCCGCTTGCCATTAATTTTGTGTCATTTGCATTAAAGAGTGCCTAAGTTAAATGGAAAAACATTTTTTATTAAATAAATCACTTTTTCAGCCTTCAATCACAAGTTTTATGAACAAAATTTCTCACTAATATTCCAAACAAAGAAAATATACAAGAACAAATCAAAGATGCAGTAATGCTCAACTCTATGAATTAATTCCAACATTCTGTACTGTTGCGGATCTGCAAATGTACTCACAGTCTCTCGGTGTTTGTGGATACATATAAATAATTAGAGAAGTATTTCAGATCCCACAAGCTTTTCATTTTCCTAACTTTTGATCTTAATACCAACAGAATAACATTTCAGTATTAGTATTGTAATTTCAAAATGATTTATGAAATAAAAAAGATCTGGATTTAGACAAATCGGAATTGGTGCGATAATAAACTGAATATCTGAGTTGTTTAAAATTTCGCGTAATTGAAATAATCAGTACTCATTCAACATTTATATGATACTCAAACTAGAAAAACACTTCTTAATTCAGTATGAGTTCCTAAATATGGAATTTAACTGATACTAGCATTTAATATATTGCGATAAAATGTGCGCCCAAAAAATATATCCACATATTTCGAAGTGGATATACAGGAAAAAGGCAAAAAAATTAAAAAATCAACAATCAACCAAAACCTTGACTTCTCATTTCTTAGTTATTTTCGGATAATTCTTGTAAAATGAAATGAATTTTTGTTATACCTACCTTCCTCCTGTTTTGAAATATTAATAACAACGAAAGTAGTTACTTTTATAACACATTTAATTCATCAGCAAGGTAAAAGAGCCGAAAGGCGAAGGAAAGAATGAGATTTTTAGGGGTTAGCAAGGGAAGACTTCTGTGCTTTATCTATAGTAGAATCGAAGATGGTTCATATTATTCTAATGCACAAGAGTATTATGTTGTGTGTATTATTGTTTTCCGATATTTCTCTGAGGATTTCTCTTGGAATTTTCCATAACCTTTTCTTAACCAATTTCAATTTCAATTTTCAATTTCTTTAAAAATATAAGGAAGTTTTCATAACAAAAATGACTAAAATAAGTGTGCTTACATTATTTTCGAACGCATATATTCGTTCTCAATCAAAGTGTTAAGAAATTAAGATCTCCACTCCATCTATTACTGAAGAGAATGAAGTTTGAATGGTGTTGGACACAAATGCAAGTCCATTTATATCATTACAGCTTTTAATATAACACTCTCTACATGAAATATACAGTGAATTCTAGATATAAGCGATCTCGATATAAGCGACATTTTTTGTAAGTGACTTTTGATATAAGCGACTGTGGTACAAACGACATTTTTTGTAAGCGGCTTTATATGTAGAGGGTGAACTATGGCCGAGTAGCAAAGGGAAACCATTACCCAACTGATTGCGCAAGCAATTCTTAATAAGTAGAACTACTTCTGGCTTAGATTACTACCTGTGTAAAAAATGCATTACTATTACATGGAGATGTCATATGTGGTAGTTAATTGCCTCTATTTTCCATTACCCAGAACTAGTTCAATCATTGATTACTTGGAGTAGTTATTCAAAAAATCCCTATTAACTGATTTTTGCTTTAATTATTCAGAACAACTTATTAACAATAACTGAACCAATTCTACAAGTCCTATGAAGTAACAAGCACTTCTAGGTTGCATTAATGTCAATAGAAAAAAGCATTACATTTTTATAGCAATGTCACAGAGGACAGTGTTTTACTTTACTTTTCCACTAGACACCCTCACTTCACAAGAACTCAAACTAAAATGACGTAGTACGACGAGAAAACTCAAATTTTCACTGGAAAATATATGCTAAATCTCTTCTGAAAGGGATATGTCATTACATGCTGCATTACCTTTTTTTTAAAAGGTAATGAATTACAGAACTAGTTATTTCTACAGAAAACTTTAAATTAATTGTAACCATTTAATGAATTTTCCATTCATTATGGAAGTAGTTCCCTCCGGAGTTGATTACCATTTTCGCTGCTGGGGGGATGCAATATTGTAAACTATTGGTAATCACTTCTCTGAACGAATATTTAACTTTTGTCTGTATGGTAAGCATGTATATATATATATACTATAAAGCAGTGGTGGCCATTCCTATGCTCGCGAGCAAATGAGCTTTTTAAAAATTTTTAACTTCTTGATACGTATATTTGGTGTATAGAATGAAAAACAAATTTTTAAGAAATATAACATCAGCAAATCAACTCTTGATAATATAAAGAAAAACAGGGACAAACTCCCAGAATTCGTTTCCAACTCAATCGCCACATCGAAATCTTTAAGAAAAATTAGACATTGGTTGCAGCTCATGAGAAGCAGTCCCCTGGAAGGAAAAACTCTAAGGAACGTGTTACCATAATGGCCTGTTTTAACGCTACCTGATCTCATAAACTCGATTTAATCATGATAGGAAAATCGAAGAATCCCCGAGCGTTCAGAAACTGAGATCCTGTACTTTACTACAGATCATCAAAGACTGTTTGGCAAATAATATCTTTATTGAAGGAATGGTTTTTGCAAGAATTCATATCGAGAGCGAAACAGCATTTACAGGCAAAAGGGTTGATTGCCTGCCAATGGACTGTTTTAGTAAATAATGCTGCCTGTCATTGCACAGAATTGGTCAGTGGAGATTCGGATTTTAATATCATGTCCTTACCACCAAATACGACAGCAATACATACTGCAATCATTAGACCAGAACATCATCAAAAGTGAAATATCGGAAAAGTTTGTTATTTAATCTTACTGTGAAACCTGGAAGCGATACTGCTGAAAAAATAAAAAATATTTCACTAAATGACGTGGTAGCTTATATAGTTCGAAAGGATAGAAGGATGTTCGAAAAACTTTAATTCAAACGGTTTGGAAGCATTTGATAGATATCGATGAAATTAGTTTAAATTTGACAATTCATCATTTTGATAGAAACATTGTTCCCCGCAATAATTCTCTATGTAATGAAGAAATAATAAACTGGGCACGTGGAAACAATGAAACTGGGACCAATATGTGGAATGAAATATTCCGACCACTGCAGCGCCAAAAAACTTTAATAAATACTTTTACATTTTTAATATTAATTCCACAATAACTTAAATTTTATGAAATTTGCCACGGTCCACGTACTCTAAACTTCACTTAAGCACTGCAGAATATTTTAAAATAGAACAAATCTGAACATGATTATTACTCATGAAATCTTCTAAAGCGCTTATATGTTATATGTGCTTCTAAATAAGCACTTCCCAAGAAGCACGTCGGCTAGTTCACGGAAGCGCTTCAAAGCTACATCTTTGGAAGCACTTCTAATTTTTCCTACTGGGAAAAACTTAATACGAAGAACTTGAAGAAATAAATCCTGATTCCAAGACATTTGATGAGGTGATAAATAATTTCAATAGCACAATTGAATGGAGGGCGGAAGAAGGAAACTTGTCAATAGAAGATATTTTAGTTTTAAGAGAAATTCGGGAGAAGGCACTATTTAAACATTGCAAACTTTACCTGCACGTATTCTTTAC
>QYTT01083742.1:0-30118 GCA_006980735.1 Dasypogon diadema
ATCACCCAGGAAGACGCCCGCGAATATGCAATTTTGGTTTTTGGCTCATATCTCGGGAACCAAGGGACGTCCCGAGGTGGGGGCAGTTTTTTCGGAGCCTCTGAACTCCGCCTTCTTGACTGACGTTGAAATCGCGCCAAAAAATTTTCCGACCAATTCGAGCAAAATTAATGGGCTATAGCCCAGGCATTTTTTTGGGCGAAATTCTAAAGTTCATCGGATCGGAGTGGGGGAAGGCTCGATCGAAAGGGGATGGCCTGCTGGGTAAGTGTACAAAATTTGAGCGAAAAAGACCGCGTATTTGCGGAGCCACAGCAATTTGCGCGAAATCACCCAGAAAAACGCCCGCTAATATGCAATTTCTCCGGAACCAAGGAGCGGCCCGTGGTGGGGGAAATTTTTTCGGAGCCTCTGAACTCCGCCCTCTCGACTGACGTCGAAATCGCGCCAAAAAGAATTTCCAACCAATTCGAGCAAAATTCATGGGCTATAGCCTAGGCATTTTTTTGGGCAAAATTCTAAAGTTCATGGGATGGGGGTGGGGGAGGGCCCAGTCGAAAGGGGATGGTCTGCTGGGTAAGTGTACCACATTTGGACGAAAAAGACCGCGTATTTGGGGAGCCACAGCAATTTGCGTGAAATCATCCAGGAAGACGCCCTGAGTATGCAATTTCGGTTTTTGGCTCATATCTCGGGAACTAAGGGACGGCCCGTGGTGGGGGCAATTTTTTCGGAGCCTCTGAACTCCGCCCTCTCGACTGACGCCGAAATATATATTCAATAAATAAATAGCAATATACACAGCTTTGCTTGCGGGATGGGTTAAAAGAATTAGAGATTATACAGATTTAGAAATAATAATCAATTTTTCATATTATCTTTCCTTCTATAGTATGTATATTTAAGAAAAATAAGAAACGCCTTACGCAGGTGTATATATTATCAATATGATTATCCGCAGAGTGTAATAAATTGCCTTAGATGTGGGCAAGAAAAAAAATGTAATGAGTATGTAGTTAACTGTTGTGGGTAGTTATCCTGACATCTTTAAATCTTTAAATCAACAGGTTATTCTACTATCAGCAACCTTGCAATGGCCAGGAGAACTTTTAAAGAGTATATAATTAAAATATTAAAGTAATTTTTAATTATTAGCTCTTCCTCTTTAAGAGTAATTAAAGCCAAATCCAAAGGACCCGTAACTCTCATATGGGTAGGCAAATTTATTTCTTGGTTGGGCAAAACTGTGCAAGGCGTGGGCAAAATAATGGCGTATTTCATTTGTTCAAATATGTAATTAGGAGTGCTGCGGAAATTTCTGAACAACCCAGTAACTCATTTCATATGGATGGGAAAAATTATTTCGTGCTTGGGCAAAACGAGAAAAACGTGGCCAAATTGATGGAATTTATAATTTTTAAAATCGCATTAATATGGATGACCCTAAAGTAAATTTTCATATTTTTACTAACTCGTTAGAAAATAATAGGGAAATTTTTTGAGCAATTTTTGCTAATATTTATTGGAAAAAAAGGAGAATTTTCCATATTTGAAAAAATAAACGTTCGTTGAATGGAAACATTTACATGAATGAAGTTGATACCAAAATAAAGTCTAATCAATTACTTGTAAAACAAGACCTACTACGTTTCCATACATTTAATAGTTCCGAAGTTATGATTTAATATGCACTTGTAGGTACCAATTCGGACGCAGTTTATTTAAGACGCTATATCTTAGTGGATAGGGAAGATGGACCATATAATTTTTTATTAGAATGAGCCAAGAAATCAACCCTTAAAGGATTAGCATCTGAAACCGGGACACCCTGTATATTGTGAATATTTTTATTCAAAACAACTTCCTAGAATCCAGATATTCGAAATCAAAGCTCTCCATTAGTTTCTACCTATTTTGAATATTTTGGATCTTCGAATATCCTGGAAGAAGAATTTAGGAAGATAAAAAAAATACCTTGCTCCATCTCGACTATAATAATTTTGATATTTTTCAAGGAGCAAAACGTTCAGCGTTTCAGGTTCAAAGAATAGCCTTCAAAGTTATTGGCAACAAGCCAAGAATATTGAGTTTCAATACCTTGGAGCATTGTCGAGGTTTGTTTCTTCTTCTGTCGCTAATTCCAAAGTTATCGTTCCGACAAAATTTCTAATTAAGTTGTTTGTAGAGTGCTCCTTTCTACAAAACACACACACACGCGCTATTCACATGGTACATCCTTTCATTTTTAAACTGCGATCAAGTTAATTAAGAATAATACCTATAAATTTTAAACTTTCCAGTTTTGATTTTCTGTAGACCAAACTTCTTAAATATTCCTCAAGTTTTTTTCTTTTAACAACCAACCAAAAGCAGTCTTTATTGAATTTACGCAAAAAAGATTTATTTCAAAATGTATCAAAATGCCAGCTTTAGAAAAGGTGGTATCTTTTAGTTTTCTTCAATTCTATTTTGTTCCTACAAACTTTACTGAATAATACTAGAAGCCAGGAGCTTCGACTCGTATCATAAATTTAGGTTGCAAGATATCAGGCTACGTAAAATTTTACTCAGAAATTATACACATTTTCCGGTATGATTTATTAAAAAACTTTTGCCATTGAACGGTTTAACTTACACCGAATACAATAACAAAACTTTTAATTTAAAAATATTACTCACTTGGGAGCAATTGTAAATTCGTTAGTTTTCTTTTAGACCTTGTTAAGCCATAAATCACTTCACAGAATTCAGAAATTTGAACAAAAAATGAAGAAGTCTGAAATGTCTCCTCTGTGACTAGAACTTAAAAATTATTGGAACGTAATTGAAAAATATTCAATAAATGTTGAGCTGTATTATAATTTTCTCATATCTTTTATCAGTTTTACCACAACATGTATTTCTATTCTTTATTATTAGTTTTGATTATTTACCTGTTAACTCCTTTAATCTGATAAACCAAATGATCCAGAAGGAATATAACTCGAAATATTATTAGGCACGACTTTAAATTATAAATATGTATATAATAATGGAATTTGTATTAAGTTCGTAAGAAATACGTCTTACATTTAATGAAGCTAATTCACCTTAATTATCACATCAAGTGACAAAAATTGCTTGCATGCTCTTATTTGCTAACAAAACAAACCTTTTCCAGAATTCACTATTCCATCAGAAATTCATAACATCTATGCCGTGATAAAAGTGCAATATTGCCTCCAGTGAGGAATATACTATGCCATTTTTAGTGTGATTTCTATGCACCACTAACAAAACTCCTTCCCACTACATTTAACAAGTGGGGTGTTAAAATGCATCCGGAATATTATTTTTAGCTCATAGCTAACTTCGAATTGGTTAACCGCACTTGAAAATGCATTTAATACTACACAAAATCAAAAGCACTGGATTTTCAAATTCAACCAAATTCACACACAATGAAAATCTCTGGAAATTACCTGTAAATTTTACACAAACCGGGAAAACTTGTAACGAAACCCGGAAATCACTTACTACCAACAACAACACAAATTGTTCAGACCCTGCGAACACTTGCACGTTTTGACTTGAACTAATTTTATGGATGGATCTGACTATTTCAGCCACTTGTTGGATACTCTTGTTAAAATCAAAGATCCATGCCAGAAGCGCGCACATTACAATACAGCGCAGCTTTACCACTAGCCGAGAGCCCACCACCACCCACCATTCACTTACCCTGTTAGCTAGCAGGAAAAGCTCTCCCGTATGCTTCAATCTCCGATATAATCATCGAGTGGTAATAATCTACTTTCAACGCCTTTTTGACGAAGTTTGGACCGTCTCAGCGTTCAGTGTCAGTTACGTGTGGTCAGGTTTTATTATATCAGCGTAACAAAATCTCATCACAGTTTGTGTAGTGTTACTACTCTACCATCAGGTTACACATAGTAGCGAACGTCTTCAGGTTGGTTGGAAGCTTTAAAGTGTGGAACAACCTGTGAAATGATCGGCTCTAATTAAATTTGCTGCTCCCTATGTACCTATCTAATTAAGTTAAATTAGTGAAACCAAAAATTTTGCTCTGGCCACTGTTCTTGAATAATTCATGTGCTGTCAGCGACAAAATAAGTGTTATATTAGGAATTGCAGATTTTCAGGTTGTTTTTTACTTTAATAGCTCTACGTCGTCCGGGTCACATTTGGGCTCAGTGAGTGATATGTAGCGTGAGAGATTTCAAAATAACTTCGGGACACTAATTAGCACTCATGGGAAGACTTCGTGGGTTTTCCAAGTTTACTCTACATGTTTTTGGGAGCACATATTCAGGGCTAGTAGTATTTATATTAACCCCTTAACTGTTTATGTTGAGTATACTTGTTACACCAGTATCAACTGTAATTTGTTTTCTGAAAAATGGTAAATAAAGAGCTTTTAAAAATTTGACATTTTAGAATATTCGGTTTAGTGTAGCAACTCGGTGGGCAGTGCAAATGGTGATTCCCCGCAAGAAATTGTTTTTTATGATGCAGCGAAAGCTCAGGGGATGCACAGCTTTGGTGGAAAGGAAATTTGGGATGAGGTAAAGGGATTGCGAGTTTAAGCGGAAGCGTCGGGGCACATCTGCTTGAATAACTGCGACCTATAGTCAATGGGGCAAACATAGGATGGTAATCTGTTCCACATTCATAAAGTTCTTCTCAATAAAAATTCTCGAAACTTCACTGCTCTGCTACGCCTTCTCTCGAGGATGTGATCCGTCCAACTAAGATTGTTGGATACCTGATCTCCTAGGATGTTCACGTTAGGGGAGTTTGCCAAGCTCACCCTATTAATGAAGAGAATTGAAGGAGGGTTAGGGGTGTTTTTGAGAGAAATAAGACAGCATTGAGGTGTGGATGTATTGAACTCGGCGCAATTAACCCTGCCCCAGGCGAGAATTTTAATGATATCGTTGTTGAGTCTTGAGTAATGTAATCAAGCGTGTTCGATTATTATCAGTAGCAATTCCACGAGAGTCAGTAACTGATCCAAACGAGTACGCGAAATCAACGATACTGTCGTCAGCAAAACTGTGAATTGGATTGAAAGTAAGTGATAAGAGATCGTTCATGAAGAGTACAAAGAGGGTGGGAGACAATAAAGAGCCTTGCGCTACACCGGCATTGATAATATAACTGTTGGAGATGACAGAATGTAGTAAAAGTGGTAATGGAATACTACAAATATTTTTTAAAGAAAGCTGTGGAGCAGAAATAAAGAAAAAATAAAAGAAAATTACGATTAAATGATTCTTTTTGTCAACAAAAAAAGAATTCAAGCGAAAGAATTTGAAAAAGATAAATGAAAGAAGGATAGCAACGTACTCCACACAGACTTCTCCAAATCTTACACGTGCGTATACCAAAATGAAGTAAAGAGCGCAACTATGGTCGCGTTCGAGTGTACTGCTTTTTACAGCAGAACCGTGTTTAAAACAAATAAAGAAAAGGACGAAAAAGTCGTATAGACTACAAGAGAGATCAGCCACTGGGACGCAGGTTAAACTCCAAAATTTGTAATGGTTGGGGAGCAAAAATTCAACAAATATTTCCGTGAGGATGTATTCGTCCTAAGAAGGACTTTTTAGTGTCTATTATGATATCGGGTATTGCTCCTCCTTCTTATGAAGAATAGTTGTTCAAACTTAAAGGAAGTCCTGAATTGTGTTCGAATTCCAGACATAATGAAGCCTTAGTAGGCTGGCAACTTAGTGTGATTACTTTCAGTGCGATTATTGAAGGGTTAACAAGTGACACTGTTTATGTGATGGAAATAAATTGAGAAAACAACATAGTGATGGTGATCATATGATAAGTAGAGAATTGTGAAAGATGCAATGACCCTGTAATCGGGGTGCCTTACCTAGAAGATCTATTTTGGGGTCAAAGTTTGCAATAAACGTTCTAAATAACCGAAATAAAGGCTTTAAAGTAGTGAGATTGTAGCGGTTGAAACAAGGGTACTTTATCGTTTCGCCGAAGATACTGGGGGGAGTTCGACATACACGCCGTAAAACGGAGGTGTACTCAAACCGATCTGACGGGAGGACGCTGCCCGTTGTCAAGGGATTCACCGGGCAGAGGCAGTAGAGTAAAGGTAACGCAGGAAGGGAGATCGCATAGAGACTAATGATACCATGGAAAGTGGTAGCGATTCTCAAGACTGACCTTTTTATCATAAGCCAGTTTGATTTGCCGAAACCCCACTCGCCGTCGCCTTTATATTGAAAGGAACATACAGAAATTTATCACTTTGTATCTTTAGTAAATGAATTAAAACTGTAACAGTAGGGACGTCCAATAGAAATCTTTTTTCTTATCTGATAGGTAGATAAGTTTTTCTCCTTTTTGCATTTAGATATGCCGTGACGTACGCTCGTAATTGTTTCGTAGTCAGAAAGCTTTAGCTGGATTATTTGTTTAGTAATTTCAAACTTAAACTTGGATTGTTATAATTGCTTTAGGCAGTACTGACTGCTGTTAGGATATAAGTATCAGCAGTAGGACGTTGTATTGATGTTGGTATTGACTACGGTACAATAAAGCATTGAAATGGAAATGGCTTAAGTTTGTTCCGCATTTTTTCTGCTCTTCCGTTTTCTCTCGCGGCAGGGCGGTATACAACATTAGGTTGATCTCCCCTGATGGTTTGAGGCCACCTTTAGATTTTTTTCTCTCTTCCAGGCTTCTAGGGCATCCTGACATCAATCGGACCACCGGGATGCATAGATGGATGGGGCAATGGACCAATGGGGAAGCCGACAACAAAAGGCTTCCCCCAAAGTCTGCAAGTAGTAGGCGTGGGCTTTAGCTATCGGGTCCTCCCTTTTCTTCCTTTTCTTCTTATTTTTATTTTCTCCGTTCCATTACCCTTCCTTTCCAATCCTAGTCCCTTTTGTCCTCTGCGGCACGATTTTTTCTGTTTCTTTGAGGTTCGGAGGAGGTAGCGGTTTTTGGTTTCTAGACCCCCCACACTCACTGCAGTAATGCTAGCCTGTAAGCGTGCCGCTGACTACATGCCCCTCCATCATGCCTCTGGGCTATCTAAGCCTAGAGCATGAGGCTCGTTTGATTATCAGCTCTGGCCTTCACGGCCATCTCCTTAGGGTCACGTTAATATCAGACAGCCTATTCCCTAATGCATAACACACCAAGCCCAAAGAAGATTATATGCGGTTAACGAAAGGCAGTTACGTTTTCTTCTTTCTAATTTTTCTACAAATATCCCACTTACTGATTCAACAAGTCTAGAACGACATTTACGTATGTGTGCTTCTTCGTTAGTTTTAATCCACGTTTTCATGGATATCTCAAACATTTTAAACTTAATTTTCTCCCATATCTTTTAATAAGTTTAATAACAGACAGGTACTTTTGGAATTCTGCTTGCAACAAGCAACGAAACAATATGTACATCGTTTATTCACTCCCTTAAATTCCAGATGCCATAATATTTTACATAGAATATCACTCCCCCAACCATTTTACGTTTCATGTTTTGCTTTCCAAGTTGTGCACGACATTAAAGGGTAAACTCTCAATTTCGTATGTATATTAAATAAAAAGGAAATTGTTTGAGAAAAACTTTTGTTTACCTTCCCTGCAAATATAAAATGGAAAAATGAATAGAGAATTCATTAGTGAAATTCAAGTGAACTTAAATCTAGAAATGTTAAAATGCTCGTTGAGAGTTTCGAACAAACAAAGCCAAACGGGCCTCATAAGTATGACGCTGTCATTAACACTTGATGAAGGATTAACTAATGTTCCTTTTGATAGGATAATATATTCTAAGGGTCGGGTTTAGTTAAATCTGATAGAAATATCAGCATCATTTTACTCAACATTACTACTTTTTTGATGTTTTACTGGTTGACATCAACCCAAAAGTTAGGTAGGAACTTTTCCATAATAGATAAATGAAAGCTTTTAGAGTGTGCCTAAATGTCCACAATCATAAGCGTGAAAGGCAATGATTTTAAAGGTTCCTATTCAAATATAAATTTCTTGCAAATAATCTGGTCGTTCACCTTTACACAATAGACGACGGAAAATACATTAAATCATTAAAGCTACAACGAAACAAGATATCTATGAAGAGTTCGAGTTGCGCAGAAAGTTTTTGTACAAGTTTGTTAATTGTTTTAGATTTATTTCGCATTGATGTACTTTAATAAAAAAAAATGGCGTATTAGTTTCACTTAGAATTAATAAGGTAATACAATTTTTACAAATTCGGCGATTTTTTTTTGGTACAAATAGAGCTGTGGGTGATAAAGATACGATGGCTTATACTTGTAAAAGACGACTAAAAGGAACACTGTACGAAGACAAGACAGAGCCTGCTGAGGATATCCTGCGGGAGGGAGGAAGGATATGCTCACAATACTTCCAAATTATCGCATATTATCCAAAGTTCACAGGTTTGTGTGATAGCAGTGTTATACAAGAGGATTTCCAGTGGAAGGAGCCCAATTTAGGCCAACTACAGTGTCTAAAAGTTCTTCTCATCCAGAAGGATGATATTAATACCATAGTGGCATGTCGTATAAGGAATAACATACATACCAGCCAATTGCTGGAGCGCTAACGCCTTTATTCCCCCAGAAATAACAATATCGGCTTCAATCGGAAGGGGGATCAGATGACCGATGATCAACTATCTCGCAGTGATTCGTTACGAAATTTTGCAGGGTACACAAAAGATAAAGGGATGCTGGAATATCTCGAAAGGTCGAGGTTTTCGGAAAAGTGTTTCAAATAAAATTTGGAGAGAATAAAAGGAGACATTTGGCAGTGATCTTATTTATACATCACAATCGAAAAAATAAAATAAAGGAATCCTTTCATTTTTTTCTAGGTCACTTCTTCTTTTGACTAGCGTAAGAAATCTTCCGTAATATTCCTTTTTTTTGCTCGGATGACTGAATAAGAATTGAAATGGGGCGTGTATTTATGATCTATAAAAATTGTTTTACCTGTTTTGCATACTTATATTAATTTTATCATTAAAAATTTTAATAAATTTATTCCTGGCAAATTATAATCGACTAAAATTGTAACAATTCCTAAGCAGGTTTTCAGATTTTGCATTTTCATGAATTTTTATAAATACTTAAAATGAGATTTTTCTTGGCCAGCAGCTCCAAGTAATAAATGTGCCATTTTTCATGTATAAATCAATTGTCCATGATTTTACCGCGTAAGTCCAGTATTTAATTTCATTTGTCCAAACAAAAATAAATATTTATGTAAAAAAAGGTATTTTTCGTATATATTGATGTTTTAAGCTTTAAGTCGTTTGCTCAATTCATCAAAAAGCATTTCTTGAGGTATCTTTGTCATATTTATTAATAAATAAGCATTAATAAATTTCTAAATACTCTGTAACAATTCAAATCGCTACTAAATTGTGGATACTTTAAATTTGCAAAATGTTCCAACACATCGTTTGTCCGGGGTGTCCAGTTTGTAGCTCGAATACAATTGTCAATCCATCGAATTGTTATTAATTTTATATAGGAATTCGATCGCTCAACAATCATTTTCGAGCTATATGAACCCACCCCAGGTCACGAAATCGTTTGTCCAGACATTAGTTTTATTTGTTCTCCTATCAAAAAATGTTTAATTTCAAATAAACGTATCTTGACCAGGATCTATATAACATGACTTGTTTCAGTGCTTTTTGATGAACTGGGCAAACGACTTAACGTTTAAAACAATAATATATGCGAAAAATACCTTTTAACCTAAATATGTATTTTTGTAGTAATATTTATCTTAGGTTTGAACAAATGAAATTAAATACTGGATCTACGTGATAAAATCACGGACAATGGCACATTTATTACTTGGAACTTCTGGCCAAGAAGAAGCTAAATTTTTCTTCGTTCTTTTTTTCTTTTTTTCTAAGGGGGAAGAAATAAATTTAATGGTTGAACAAATGTGATTAAATAGTGGACAATCGATTGCAATTATAAAAATTCTAAAATTTGTATTTGGGGGTGTAAACTTCACACACCCGTTTCTTGAAGGCATTGAAATGGGTCTTAATTTTATTAATCTGAAAACTTACGTAAATGGACCATTTAAGTTTTGGTTCTAGACTACTCAGATATTTCGTAGCAAAATATAGATTACTAGTAGCATACAAAAAGATTATTCCTTTTTGGAATATCAGTTTGGTGTTAGGCTATATGCTTTTGACTAAAGCATCTAATGACATCAGTGAATCAATTGACGAGAATTTAAAAAGCCTATATAACTTGATCTCTCCAGAGAATTCGACGACGTTGAATATAAACTTTTAATTACTAATTCAAATTAAATTAACTTCGAAATATACTTGAAAAATGTCCATATGAATAAAAAAATTTCTTTTTAGATGAATATAAAAATTTTTTCGATCACAGCAAGTCAATTTGTTCATCGTAAACATCAACAACACTCACAACACTCACAACTAGTACTCACGAGTTTTCTGTCAATTCAATTTCTCCTGGAAAATTTTAAATACACTTTTTTTTACCGCAAATGAAAATAAAGTTCCGATTTTTCGTTTCTGTAATTAATAATTTCCCTGACAGGCTGATTATGTACTGCTCCGTAAACAAGGAGCCTAAGGACATAGAACACTTCAGGATGAAAATCACTTAAAAAATAAAAATTTAAAAGTTATTATGTAAACAAAAAATTCCATTCGCTAACCTTCACTTCGACGATTTAAAAATAAAATCTTTATAATGTTAGTTTTTTACTTGAAGATAAAATTCGAAATTTACTCCTAAAACACCCATAAAACAAACCCCCATAAAAAAAAGAAAAAAGTTGAAGATTGAAAACACGGAGAATGTAGAGTCATTTTTCTTGGCAAAGGATATTATCATTAAAAACGAAGTTATTTGTTATTAAAATAAATTATAATTTACAAAATAAAATGCTATTGTTCCTTTAAATTTCGATGCTTACGCGGAAGGAATTTAATTCTGACCGAACTATTTCGGAAATTTGATAGTTTCAAAAAATCAAAAATGCGAAATAAACACACTCTAATTCCGCCGCCATAAATACGTAAAGCACAGAAAGTAAAAATGAAACTAAAAGTGTACAAAATTAAGAAAATTAATGCTTACCTTAAAGATTCTGAATGAAGTTTCCTATTTAAAACGCGGCATATAGATGTTTTGTCCCATTCTGTCTCCAAAGCTACAGTGAAAACCTAAAAAGGAAATAAAATAGGAATAATTAATTGAATGAAAAAATTATCAACTATGTGAGATAAGTTAACTCCAAGTGTTTCGAAATTGAAATAGCATTCATTTTAACAATTCAATTAATATTCTAGAAATGTAAAGCTGGAGTAATCACACTAACAGTATTATTTCTAAAGTGACTACAACTCTGGAAAAGACCTTAACTCCTACAGCAGATATTCCATAAAACATCAAAATATTCTTAGTATAATATCTCCTGATTCCTGTCTTAATTTACAGATATAAAATCTTTTATTAAGTCCTTAATTCCATAACTTTCGGGAAAATCAATGTAGCTCCCAATTCTGCCGTTCATTACAAACTTAATTTAGAGACATTTTATTTACATCTCTTAATAATCTTTTGTAGTGTTTGATTGAAATTTGGAAATTAGGATTTTTTATTTGCGTGAAATGTCGGTACAGTATTTAGTTATACCCTATTAAATTTCGATTAATTTAGTGGTATAGAAGGAAAGAAATTAGGGCAAGGGAGATTGGGAAATTTTAACCTGACAAATGTTACACGTGAGCCACAATTTCTTGGGATGAAATTATTACTCTGCAACATCCCAGTGGCTTCACAAGTACAATTCTTGCCACTAGAATTGCCTCAACCACTGGCACCCAGGTAAACCGCCATGTCCTGTGCGGGATTTGAACTCAAGTCAACAGAGAAGAAAATCTGCATACATGCGCCTCAGCCCGCTCGGTCACCGGTGTGGGCGCGAAATGAATAATAAAAAACGTAAAGAAGGTCATATGAGGCATTGTATGCTATTTCAACCAGCGATGGTTTAACAGACTACATTGGAGAAATTTCAACCTTGAAGATGCTCCAAGAAGTGGCCGTTCAGTTGAATTTGATGAAAATATTTTCGGGGCTATTTTGGAAGAAGACCCTCGCCAAATAATTGAGGAAGGTTCAGAAAGATTGGACGCTTTTTGGTCAACAGTTCAACGCCACTTGAAATCCATTGAAAAGTTTCAACATGTCGGTGTATGGGTTCCTCATGATCTCACTGATGAAAACAAATTGCAAAGATTTTCCGTATGCAATTTACTTGTAAATCGGCATAAAAAAGAACAGTGTTTTGATCGTGTCACAACAGGAGATGAGAAATGTGTTCTCTAGGATAAGCCAATGAGCTTTCCAATGAAGAACCATCAATAAAAACTTCAAAATCCAATATTTATGGATATAAAGTCCTTCTTTGTGTTTGATGGAATATCCATGGTGTGGCTCACTTTGAACTGCTTAATGTTGGGGAAACTGTTACTGCGGACGTTTATTGTGGTCAACTTGACCGATTGAAAGTGGATATTTTAGAAAAACATCCTGATTTGATTAACAGAAAGATTACTCAAATAATTTTGAAATTTCTATTGAAGAAATTTTGTATTTTTATCAAAGTGTGGAGTAGAATAAATTATTCCTACTTTCCAAATAGTAATCATCGGAAGGATTGTCGTATAGATTGGTGAATTTACTAGAAGCAACAGCCTTCAAGATGTTATATAGACTATGATGAAAAAACACATATATAACATTCGGAGATTTATTTAATCCAAGAGCAAATAAATTTAACCTAAGAGCAAATATGTTTAACCCAAGAGCAAATGAATTTAAACAAAGGGCAAATATTTTAAACTTTCGTGAAATTAATTTAAACCAACAGGAAATAGATTTAAACCTTTACCAAATCAGTTTAAACCAATGTTTAACCAAATTGTTTTAATGGTTTTACAAATATAAATGATACTATTACAAATGAACTTAATGTTTGATTAAATGAATTTAATGTTTACACAATTTGAATTCACGTTTGGGTAAAATAAATTAATGTTTTTTAAAATTAATTTAATGATTTAAAAACATGAATTTACGTTTGCACAAATTGAATTCACTTCAAATTTCCTTGAATTCTAGCAGCCGGTTCTGTAAAGGTCTACACTTGAAATAATGCTGTTCAACGACATTTTTGGTCAATATGAGTGATATTCGAGAATCGCAAAATTACCAAATCAGTTTAAATATATTTCCTATTGATGGTTTAAATTAATTTCGTGAAAGTGTAAATAGATTTATGCTTTCTTTAAATTCATTTGCGGTTGGGTTAAACTCATTTGCTCTTGAGCTAAATTTGTAGCATGCCAATTTTAGAATCGACTTCATTTAAGTTTTAAATTTAATTTAAAGATTTAAATTCAAATAATCCCACCAAAAATCTGCATGATCGATTTTCGCAAAAAGAGGTAAGAGGCATTGGTAAGAGAAGTAGTCAGCGCTTGGTTCAAAGAAAAATGTGTACTAGTTTACTGTGAGTAAAAAAAAATTATAAAAAAAATGCAAATTAGGCAGTGGTAATTTTTCAAAAAAAAAAAAACATATTTTGGGATTAGTGATAACCCTTCGGGGTCCAAGTAAGCGGTATCAAAATAAGAAAAAAAATACAAAGGGAAAAAGGTAAAATAATAAAAGGGATTCGCCATTAAATCTACCCTTGTAAGGAGTAGCAGAAATCCTTAATAAAGGTAGCTAAACTGTGAAATAAAAAGTGATCAGCCCTGCGACGGACCGCGTGCAGACCATATGGGAATTTACGAGAGACTCGACCCAGTTAGAAGATAAGTAGTAGTAGTAGAATAATAAAATTTCTCCTGATTGTACACTCATATTTATCGCGATTGCGTATACGGCAAAACAGTCTTCAAAAATGTTGAATTTAGCACGTGAGAAGTGATGAGGTTAGGACTCCGGAGGTAGGCTAAGATCAATTGTAAATTTGTAGTAATTTCTCGCTTTTTAAAAATAAAAAAAATTTGTAATTTACATTTCGCGAATCAAAATCTTTAAACTAAATTTTGGGAGCCACTATGATTGCGTAATTGCGTAAGAGCTAGAAACCGAAGGGACAATCGCTTAGATCTAGAAAACTCGACGCCCAAACGGCTATGGGGAGATCGAAAAATACGATTTAAAATATAGTTGTCGCGTAAGGTCGCTACAAACTTAGATTAAACTTATTTGCTTTTGGATTAAATAAATTAAATAAGTATTAAATTATATATATATATGTATATATATGTATATATTTTATATGGAGGCCCTATAGAGTAGATGCCCGATTTGGCTTATTTTTGTCACAATATTTTAATTTCACTTTCTAGAAAGAAAAAGAGATTTTTTGCTTGATATAGCTGGAGGCAACCTTATAAAAAAGTTGGCCCATTTTCAAACCTGATCTTGCAATTTTAATAACATCTATTAAACAATTTCTTTTCTTCTCCCATTAATGGGAATATTGTTTATTTCTGTATATCATGAATACATTTATGCATTGCAAACGTCTCCCTAATATTCTCGTATCCAGTTTCTCGTATTAATTCCCTGGTAAACAATTTTCTCGTATTAATTTTTATGTGAAACAATTTTATCGTACAAAATTTGATCGTGCAAAATTATATCTTGAGTTAAATAATTCGTGCCCGTGAACTCTTTAATTCAAGGGATAATTTTACACGATCAAGTTGCATTATTAAATTATTAATCAGAAAACTTAAATAATAATTTTGTTAATATAAGCTATTTTATTGAAGAAATAATTCTTGCACTACGAAAATAGCAAATGATAATATTGAATACAAATTTTAATTAAAAAAAAAGAACAAAATGTCTGGACTGGAATGTGTACTAAAAATTTTAATAAAATCTTGCACACTATTTCACTTTTTACAACACTAATTTCAATTTCGCAAAAATAAATAACAATTAATTTAAAACAATAGATACCAATTGTATCTTTTTTTCCTTAATTTCTGACTTCCAATTAAATATTCGCCAAAAAATGTTTAGAAGTTTGTATACGAGAAAATCACCCTTACTTGAATATTGATGCGAAAAAAACCTTCACAAGAATTTCGATACGAAAAGAACTGATACGAGAAAACTTTTACCATAAAATTAATAGGAGAATGTACCATCCCACATGTAGGGTATAAAAAGTTTTCTACAAGTGAAAATCTGACATGAAACTTGAATGTAATTTATCATATGAGTTTGCATTTTGACTTAAATAAATGACTTACTAGTTATTAATTTAAGCGAAGTTATTATTAATGGATAACTAAAATCGCGAGACAAACTTCATCATAATTTCGGGCTGTGATATCATTCAGAAAAGATTACAAAAAATTCGGGGAATTTTGTTTACAATTAACCCGCGGAAATTATGAAAACTAAGTGTTCGGTGATTCCCTTTTAAATGTAATTATTTTAAATTAACTGGATCAAAGGCTGAAGCAAATGATTCTATGTAGAAACCAGTTCTATCTCATTAATTAACTGCTGTGAATTCTAATTTATTTTCATATACAAAACTTGTAGTAAAGCAAGGTGAAAAGCATTCAAAGCTTTGCTTACTTATATTTTTATCATTGGAATTGAATTTATTCTAATTAATAAAAGCAGAATTTCAAGCTTGTTATAAATTTCCTGTTTTCAATAACTGCCCACAATGGTTTTATTTGGTATCTGTGTATCGCCAAGTCGAGCAAACAAGCACGGCTATACCATCCTTTTCGCGAATACAAAACATCATTTCCAGCTGGATCCATATGCAAAAATATTATTTCCAGCTGGATCCATAGATTTGTATACTGTATACGCCAAATAGAGTTGATGTAGATGTATTGACACTATATTGATACACTCGCGAGTCTGGCGCTGCCCTTCGCCTCGTGCGTGTCGATCGAGGTTACCTAAGCGCTTAAGCTTTCGTATGAAATTATATTGCTATTTTGGAAACAATTTAACTTGTTTACGTTTACGGTTGATATGGAAACAATTTGATTTGTTTACAATTAATTTGTTTATAATTACAGCACAAATAAAGCGCAGATCGCTAATAAATTAATATTAGGTAGATAAGTTATTATGTTGCTGTATGATTGCCAAGTCACTATACATATTTATTATAGAAATAAAGATATCTAATATTAATAGAGTTGTTGAATAGATGCTTCCATACTAACTAAAATAACATACATGAGATCTCACAACTTTTTACGATGGAAGGATTACGCTGCGAGACTTTTGATATTTTTGTACATTTCATGTTTCTGATGGCATCTATTACTTCGAAAAAAAATATCGAGAGAATTATAAGAACTTTAATACATATTTTAATACATTCAGTTTTGGTATGATACAGAAGTGAGGTTAGATTGCGAATTTCCGATCATTTGTACAGAGAATTCGTTTAATTTTAAAATTTATTGATTAATTCGAACGTTTGAAGCCAGGAATGCCACCCCTTTTCTCCTTTCGTTTAATTTTTCTCATAGTCTTATCTGATGTCTTTTTTTATCTTGTAATTTCTCACTTCACATATGCAAGTAGAGTTTTCCCAGTTTTTGACTCGATAGAAAGCTCGTGGTTTGGCTGAGACTTGAAGGCCGGCCAACCCAAAAGCACCGGAGGACCAGAAGGGTTCACCCCTCAAAATAAAAGTATAGAGAACCTCCCACTTGGAAGATTCTCGGGCGAAGCTAGTTTGGCTGGTTGGACCTAGCTAGCAATCAATAAGGAAAACAACACGCTCCACGAAGCGGGCAGCACCGGCCGCTGTCAACCATACACACCTGGGCGCCCATCTTCGACTTGTCACCCGAACACGAACGCCCCGTCACGTTCGACTGCCCAGATGGCGTTAAAGCCCTTTGGTTCCAACACCAGGTATTCGAGGTGCATGCGCTTCTGCAACCTGGCGACGAGGTGCCTTTTAAGTGCACTCCGGTAACCAATGAGGTCACGCTGCCCCTGATTCCCCTGCCCCGATCTCATGTAGTAGAAGTGAACCGTCGACTTAACCAAGCGCAACTCAAAGCTAAGCAGGCGGTTCACCCCACCATAAGTCCCCAGACCAATAAGGAACGTTAATCGATCCGTGCTGAATGACGGGCTGATCAGTCGGCACAACTGACCAACAGGCTCCATGAGATTCTGCAAGCCCAGACAAGGGAAGAACCTTTGAAACAAGGTTTCTTCGCCAGCGCAGATCGTGCAGATTCTCTGGACCCATCGATCAATGTTTCTTCTTCAGCCAGAATTTTTTAGTTTGGTATATAGCTAAATTACTTATCATTACTCAGTAAGAGAAAATCTTGACATGCATTAAAAATTGGTATACTCTGAGCTTGCATTTCAACTGCAACGAATGGAATTTGATTGCGTTTACGGAGATAGATAAAATTCACGCGCGTTCACGGAGATAGATAAAATTCGTTCTCACCAACAGTACCAGAGGCAATGCAGGAATTGTATGAGGTACAGAGAAGGTCATATGCTAATGTAAACAAAACAAAATTGCCAATGGAATTCTATCTGCGGATTGTGAAGTTAACACCAATTATTTTTTCGGAGCATGAGGAGGCATTAGTGGAAAAAGGTTTTAATTTTGCTTTGAAATTAAAAACAACGTCATCGGATCTGTTGGAACTGGCTGTTTACGTGGAATCTGCCCTTGATGAGGATGATTTAGATATAAAAGCTGAGTGCACAAATCTATTTAATAGGAATAATTCAAATAGGTATGATGACAATTTAACGTGAATATTGATAAAATAAATAAAACCTTAATTGGAATGAATGTTGAAATTATGAACCCAGATCCTACTGAAAAATTTAAATGATGCCGTAAACAAATCTGACAAAATTTTCAATTCTAGAGAAAAGTTTTTCTTAAAGAATAGTCTCCATCTGCTTCGGTATTATATGGATTGCTTAAATTGCATAAAATTAATGCACCACTGAGACCTGTTTTGTCATCTCTCAATGCTCGTAGCCAAAAGTTGTGTAAGAAACTTAACGAGATAATTCCGATGTATATTGACTGTAGACCAAAACACAGTATAAAAAATTCAAAAGAGTTAATAGAGAGAATTGAACATTTGAAGCTACCAGCTAATGCTAAACTGGTATCTTTTGATGTTAAAAACAAAGAAGAAATAATAATAAGAATTGTTTCTGCCATAAGTAGATCTTTCTAAAACCAAATAAATTAAGTTTGTGTTAGTACGGTTTTTATTCACCGACGTGTGTAAGCAACATCAGAAATGTGAGAAAAAGATCGATATAGTTCTTAAAAATCCCTAACTTAAAAGGCAATTTGCTAAAAGTTGATAGCAAATAAAGTGCAAATGGCGGTACAGATGGCGGGTTTTGTTTACATCCGTATTTATGTCGTGCCGTAATCATGTAAGAAATAAGAATAATCTTACAAATGTAACTATTTTCCTGGCATATTTCGAGTTCGCAGCATAAAAGAATTCAGCAGAAGCAGAATTCTGGGAAATACAAACGTAAACACGAACACTTTTCACTTGTTGTTAAGAATTAGTAGATAAAAGTAAACATGAAGCGATTCTTCAAAAATACAACCGCTTCTAGCTTGCTCCTACCAACCAATAAACCCACGCAAAAACTTTAAAGAACTCCACCACTTTTCATCACTTTTATTTGCACTTTTCTCTGAAACCAGCTCCAGCTAAAACACGTAAGCTCTTCTTAGTAAATAGAATTAAAAGCACAATTAATGACTCGGGACGATCGTCGCAGCTAATAAACCTAATAAATGTATGCCTGAACTAGAACTATTTCAGTTTTAATAATGAATTTTATAAGCAGAATGAGGGTTTAGCAATGGATTCAGCACTCTCCTTTCTATGCAGAATTCTTCACGGATCATGTGGAGGACGAACCTTTAGCTTCAATAGCAATTTACTTATATACATACATCCTTGTTTGGGTAAGATACGTGGATGATATTATACATTTTGTGTATGGACGGGGATAGACCGACAATAAGATTATTTTACAAATACTGTTTTAAATAAATTGAATAACGATATTCATGAATTAGATAACAAAGTTTAAAATTTCTTAGACTTAACTGTAACAGTTATAAATAATTCAATAATAAAGTTTCAATATATATAGGAAGGATACCTTTTCTGACGCGGTAATACCTAGTTCTACTCACACTTGGAGTACAAAGATGACTGCATTCCATTCTATGCTAAATAGATTATTGTATGTTCCTATGTCAAAGAATAATTTTAATAAGGAAGTAAAAATCACAGGAGAAATAGCGATTAATAATGGTTATTCCAAAAAAGTAATATAAACAATTTTAAAAACTAAATCAAAAAAAGAATTATAAATTCGACTTTCTCCACTCTACTTCCAAACCAGGAAGTAACCAACCGGAGAAGAACACCATATATACCAAAAATTGCGAGAAAAATTACAAATTTGATGAAAGGGATTGAAACTGTTCTCTTTAATAAGAAGACAAATAAATCTTTGATTACTAACAATAAAATAAAATTAAACCGGAACAAAATTAAAGGAAGTGGTGTATATAATATTAGTTATGGGGATTGTGCTGGGGTCTATATTGGAAAAACCAAAAAATCAATTGAAACGAGGTTTAAAGAACACATAAATTCATGTACACATGGCAAACCAATTTCAGGCTTGGGTAAGCATTTAAGAAAAACAGGTCATAGCATCAATATCATTAATTTGAGACATTGTGTTGATGGTAGAAAAATATTGAACAGATATGAGACTCTCGAAATTAGAAAAAGAAAATCAAATAAGAAATTTTCACTTTATGACCAGAAAGATTTTATCCATAAAAGTCCACTACTTAATCCAAAAATATTTATTAATTATCCTAAATATAGACAATATTGAATATATCAAAAACTATTGACATGTTAACTTAAATTATGATAAGTCAGTCGCTCTAATGATGTGACAGTATCACGAGATGCGTAAGTGCACTCATTTTTGTTAAGTTTTGAATAAATTTGTGGAAAAAAAATTAGCAAGTATTTATTTCCTCAATTTCTTCTTTCGTTCCTCCGAAGGAACGTGTCCATTAAAAATTCAACTAGTTACTTAAATTATAAACTGCTGTTTCACAAGTGGCTGCTAAATGTATCTGGCAGATACATTGGCTTATCAGGAAGTTAAAAATGGATTTGTTTAAATGTTTGGAAGATGAATTTGATGAATTCTTTATGAAAGTATTTTCAAAAATTGAACATAAATAAAATGAAGGGGTTTAAAACGGGGTTTGTACCTTGTATTCCCGGTATTGCCTGTAGTAATTACTGAAGGAACGAGTATTTAGTTTGGATATGACAAAGATTTTATTAGCACTATGTAAGCGTATAATTTTTGTCAACATATCCCAGTAGGAAATCAAGACATTTCACTGCAGAATAGTAGAAGTCGCTGGCATAAATTGGATACTTTACTTGAACCTTACTTTTACCCTTACATTTTTTTCAATGATCCAATGAAGGAATAGTGTAGCAAAAGCTAATTCATGGATTTCCGATGACATCCCTGTATTAGAATTCGTTGATGTTGGGAATATAGTAATGTACATATGTACCTGAAACAAGCTGAACTATAGCTGAAACTCTGAACGTTTACAACCATGCTCTTTAATCAGTTCGCCCAGGATTTATAGCATATTGACCAAGATTATGAGCACTCTGTTCTCATTTTGAACCCCGACCTCATCAAAATATAAAATTTAATTTAATTCTTATTTTGGTTGTGTGCAGCGTGTACTAAGTGCCAGCCGGTTTCCAGCCAAAAGGAAGGGCCTTCCTGTGTCCAGAATTAATTTACATTGCTGAGATAATTTTATTCTTTTTTATTTGTTTCCCCATTTCCATATACCTTTTTACTTGAAATTATTTTGAGGTGAATGTATAATACTTAAAGGCGAAGTGGTTTACGTTAAATAATCTTTATGTTATGGAAATCGAATACTGTGCTGCAGGGTGACCGTTAACTTCTATTTCTATTTATTTTTTTTACTTGGCTATGATTTTGTGCTAACAATAGCTATGTTTTTCTCATCTGATCCTGATCATTGGAAATTTTGACCTCTTAACACTTTCACTGCCATAATTATCATAAAAGCTTTCTTGAGAAACATAGTCAAACAGTCAGCAATTTTGAAATCTAAAAAAAAAAAATTAATTAGATTGACATGAGGTGTAATAATTCAAAACTTCAAAACGTGAACTCAATATTTTCGATATTTTCCAGCTTCTATTTTGATATTTCCTACGGTTCAAAATCATGGCATTGTGATGAATTTTTCAGACTCTGAAATTGTTAAGCGCTTATAAGCAGTTTCCAGTTTTCCAACATTATTCTGCAAGTTCAAGCAGAAGAAAGTTCCCGGAAGAATAAAAAGAGGTAGAATTATGAAGAATTAAAGTGTTTTTGATATTTTATTAAAATAATTATTAAACTTGGGCAGGGTACATAGTATCGTTTGATGCTTTTTGACAGATCGATAGTCACTAAATCATCCTTGGCCTTTTCCGCTGAATTCAGAATTCATGTTCTGGTCTCTCGTATCATCTTTTGCAGAATAGAAGTGTTACTTCATGATGCCTCACAAAAAAAAAAAATCGGTGTCAGATCGCGTGGCCTTATCAAATGCATAAATCAAAGGTCGTGATTAATCAATCCCTAACAATCGCATCATAGTATACCGGCGCGTTGTCTTGGTGAAATATTACATTTCTGATGGCTAAGATATTGAAAGAAGGATTTTCTCCCAACAACCTTTCCATCTTACTCGTTTTTTTTTTGAAAATAGTAAAATTTCAAAAAGAACATCGTTCTAAATATTAATCATATGGAAACGAAATAAAGGAATACTTCTTTATGGTTCCAGAAATTTGCATTTTCATTGTTCATAGAAAGGGACAGAGAACAAGGTTAGTTTCGAGTAGGGTTGCCAGTTGTACTGATTTAATCAGTACTGTACTTATTTTCATACTTAGAAATTTGCGTGTACTGATTTCGTATAATTTTAATTTCAGTACGTAAATGTACTGATTTTGTAAGAAATATGATTATTTGAAACGAGAGCTAATGCTTTTTTGGAAAGTATTATCACTTATATAGAGAAGAATTTTGATTTTTATAATGATAATTTCGAAAAGCTTAGTATACTTTCTTTGGAGAAAATTCCTAATTTTAAAGATATTTTAGACCTTGTTCAATGTCTTTGATGAATATGTGGTCTTAAAATTATTCTTATCTCAAGCGGGGCCATCTAATTTAACAAAATTATCTGTTGAAGAAAAGTGGATTAAATTTTTTGAGTGTGGTGAAAATAATAATTTTGAAAAAATTATAAATCACATATTTTCGCTTCCTCATTCTAATGCTGCCAGCGAAAGGGTTTTCAGTGAAATGTTTGTTTATTGGAGGAAAGAGAGAAATCGTCTACTAATTGAAAATTTGGAATCCGAATTAATTGTTAAAACTAATTATAAAATGTCTTGCCAAAAATTTTTTAATTTCTTAAAGGGAGAAGAAGGGAAGCATATTGTGAAGTTAATCCAAACCAACAATAAATACAAAGAGGCTATTTGATCTTTATACATTATATTATAAATAATTGGTTTATTTTTCGTTTTTGGTTTTCAGAATTCTTTATGTTTGTTATATATACACATTTATATAATTATCCTTATCATGGAAGAGTTTTGTTTTTATCTTTTTTTTGTTTATTGTTATTTTTTTGTACGATATGAGAAGTATTGTAAGACTGAAGAAATAAGAATAAAAGTATTTAGAGTTCATTTACGTTTTGTTTTTTTCTAGACAGATTTTGTGCTAGAAAGTACAACTGACAATGAACGAAAATCTTTGAACTCAATTTACTGATTTTTGTCAGTGCCAGATCTGGTAACCCTAGTTTCAAGGCAGGTTATCTCGAAAAATAAAAGATATAGGTAAATACATGTCTTCTATCAAATTAAAGGGAAACTTATTAAGGTTCTAAATTATGTAAGAAACTGCGTATTTATGTGAAAAAGCGTAAAAAATTGTATCTATTTAAAAGTATAAAGAAAAGTATTTATTAGAAATTAATGTAAACTATAAATCAATCTCTTATACGTATAGAACAATATAAGGAGGATTTAAAATTAGATCGAGGCATACCTAATTCAACAAAGTTATTGAATTAAATTAAATTTTATAATGCGATTGGAGATAGGCTCACCATAACCAGAGATTGTGTGATGCGGTGGACAGATAGTAAGTTCCTAGAACGCATTGGTCTTTCAGGAGCATAAATATTACTTAGTGACAACAACTTAGGACAAATAACTTTGTAACATAGAATATCTCTAATAAACAAAGCACAATTAACTTCACGCCTATGTCTTAACTAGTCCAAGCCCAAAAGCAGGTCACGCACTTCATATGACGAAAGGTCATTCCAATTTTGCGAATGAAGAAACGTGTAAACAACTTTTGGACAGATTCCACCTTCGTGTTACGTTTAATAAATCCAAGTAAGCTTTAAATACCACATAATCAGTATGAGCAACAAATAACAACTTTGAGAGTTTGAGATCGTCAACAAATAATAAACATGTAGGAAACAGAAAATTACCAGTAATATCATTTATAAACAACAGGAAAAGGGTGGGACCTAAATGGCTACCTTGCGGCACAACAGAAGAGGCATTAATAATTCTGGATGTACAACTTACAATTTCAATGATTTCCCTACGTCCCATTAAGAAGGATGCGATCCATTGCAAAAACGAAGAATGGAAACCAAGTCTATATAGTTTGTGGATAAGCAAGGATACGGGTATCTCAACAAATGCTTTAGCAAAATCAGTATAAATTACGTGAACAATATCACCATCTTCAACTACATCGATGACGTAATTAATAAATACTTAACACTAGATTAGAAGCGGTCGGCTTGCCAAACCTGAAGCCATGCTGTTACAGTGCAAAATTTTCCTTAATAGGAAATGATAATATATAGTTCACGGTGTAGTCTAGTAGCTTAGCAATTAGTGACATGATAGAAACTCCACCATAGTTTACTATTTGATGTCTACATTCTGTCTTAAAAATGGGCGTGATAGTGGAAATTTTCCAGCTTTCCAAAGAAAAAGTTCTGACCTTAGAGATGAACTAAATATATGCAATAAAGGATATGTAAGAGCAGAAGCGCAATTCTGTAATAATTTATCTGAAAAGCCGTCAGCATGTTGCTTAACATTATCCTTTAACTTTTTAATAGATTGCCGCAATCTAACACTATAGATACCATGTTTATTATTGGGTTCAAACAAGATATCAATGAATCTAAATCTTCTAAACTGTAAACTGACTTAAAATAAGACGGAAATAAATTAAAGATATCTTGAAGGTTACTATATTTTACAGTATTGAATTCCATGATGTTAAGAAACCCAGGAACATGATCCTTGCTTTATATACGACCGAAAGTAGGAGCTATTTTTTTTTAAATATTTCTCTCCATAGAAGAAATGTATTGGTTGTAAGGAAAGTCCTTTACTAAACCTTTTAAATTTTAGATAATCGTTATTATCATTGGATTGTTCCTTTTTAGTGCCGAACCGCAATATATCGTCATTGAGTACACTTGCGAAAACTGCCAACGACGATATATCGTATTGTGCCTGAATCAGTTTGCGCTTTTGAGTACAAAAGTAACATTTCGGAGCTTATTTATTTTCATGATAACTGTATATTAATATAATATTAGAAAAACGGTTATTGATATATAACAACTAAATAACAATACAAATTTACAGAGATGATACACTCGCTTATCCCCTGTAGGGGATGGGATGAAGGGAGTGTGTGTGTTTTCAAATGAAAGGGGGAGATGACCTCTGAAATAGTTTAGGGGGATATTTTGTTGTTCTCACAACTAAATTATTTTCTCCTAACTTTAAATTATTCTGTGCACTAAACTCTCTTATTCGTATTTGACACCCTCTTCCTTTTATTTTCTCTTTTTCTAAAAGTTCTTCAGTCTCTTATTATTTAAAAAAGATTCACTTTTATTTTATTACGATTTAAAGAAACTTTTTTATTAATTATTTTATAATTGTTTATTTGTAATTATTTAAATTCATATACAAATATTTACTTCCGGGATAAAAATTAAAATAATTGACTTCACTAATTATACGTGCAAAACCACTACCGGAAAAAATTACATAATATTTTTACAAATTTTCAGTGTCTATATGAGTCTCGAAGGGGTGTTCAAAAATTCAGCTGAAAAATGAAGGAGCTGATATCTTGGAAACTAAACAAGATATCAGGATGTGTTCGGTCTCAAATGAAAGGGAGGTGCATTCCCTATGCGGTAGTACAATAAAATGTAGTAGTTGCATGGTGAGGGGATACTCAAAAACGCGGTTGAAAGTATAGTTGCGCTTTTGAACACCCCTCGCCTAGCAATTGCTTACAGTATCGTGTAGAGATCGTCTCTTCCTTTCATTTAAAGAAACACACGTAACGATATCTTCTCTAGTTTCTGAAATATCAGCCCCTCACATCTTTCAGCTGAATTTTTGAACACCCCCTTGCCATACAACTGCTACACTTTATTACGATATTATGTAGAGGTCATCTCCTCCTTTCATTTGGAACCAAACATTTTTTTAGTTTTTGAATTTTGTAATTATCTTTTAAAACTAATTTTTTATTGCAAATTTTTTTCAAAATTTTTTTCAAAATTACAAAATTATGGCTTGGCACTCTATACATAACTTTAATTTTTCGCTCGGTACTAAAAGGGTTAAGCAGTTTATCTGCCTTATTTTTATTGTTTTTAAAGCGTAGAAATGCTTTGTTAAACCACTTAGGATGAGAACTTTCTTTTTTTTTCTTTAATAGAAACAAACTAAGATAGAGACTCATGCACTATATCTAAGAACTTTCCATATATTTGGTCCAAAGTACAATTCGTAAAAATTACATCCCAGTCAAATCCTAGTAAATAGTCATTTACAGCTTCATAACTAAACTTATTAAAGTCATACTCATAAATTGATTCTAATGCAATGAATCTAGAAAAATTATAAAATTATAAATTTAATTCCTCTGTCTTATGATTAAAATCTGTTCTAGCTAGAGGATTTTCAACTTCAGAAACACTACTGAAAAGGTCATTACTAACAAATATCAGATCTAGAAACCTACCAAGAACATTGCAATCCATCCATTCATCTACATCCATTTAATTGTGGCAAGTTAAAAAAGGAAAAAGATGCCAAAATTTTGTATTTGAAAATTTATAGCTCCTAAACCAAAAGGGGTAGAAAAGTGAGCATGAGTGCTTGCTTGAAGCCACTATTATTCTCATATACATCGTAAAAGACGAACAAAAAATATTTATTTATGTGTATAAACACATTACCCTACGGCTTGAACGAACAAGTGCTGTAGAGTGTCGTGCGACAGAATGCCGCTCGTGTGCATCGGCCCTAAAGTGACTGCTAGAATTTAATTTCATTATCAAAATTTCCAATTCTTTTACAAATGAACATTTGAAATGAGCTAATGAAAAATTCCGATGATAACTTAATAAATTTTATAATCCTCTAGTATATTATAATTTACGCTTTTTTTTAATTTTTAAAATTTTAAAAATCTTTTTTCATTCCTATTTTTATTGAGTCTATTTTTACAGCGCAATACTTGTCGCAAAAAATAAATTTTCCTTACCTTTTATTAATTTGGTCTGGACGGAAGGCAGGGAATACCAAAATTTTTCTCTATTGTATATTTAAACTATGCATTAGTACTTGAAAAAAGTGTAATAGATTTGATTGAATGAAGTACTAAACATTGTTCGATAAAAGTGCAACGTACCTCTCTTGATCAAAATCCCGCTTTATTCATTGCCTTACCAAGTAGTGATTTACAACAAAAGAGGCCAAAAAAATAAATCGAAATGTGTTTCAAAAATATTTTAGTTTCGTGTTTTGTTCTTTGTGTTCTTTCAATAAATATCTTTTATGCACATGGATTTCCCAAAAATACAATTAATCGAGCAGAATATAGTACAAAATTACCAAAGCTGGAAATTGGGTCGGAAGGTCAGTAAACTAACTTTTAATTCATATCCTTACACTTATTTCTTTTGATGCTTAAAGAAGCAATCACAGCTGGGATGTTAAAAAAGTGTAATCCGTGCCCTTCGAATATCAAATGTGTTCCAAAAATACAGTGCCCTGCACACGTGCGCATGCAGCCAAATGAACTCCCTCAGATATGCGATTTACCAGACGGCGAACCGGGTTTTTGTTGTTTAACTGGCCAAAACCACACTGGTATTTTTTTTTAATAATTTTATATCGATCAAACATTTCCTTACTAAACAATAAAAATTCGATGAAGTTACTTCCAACCGAAATCAACGCACAATCCTACATTTTCCAAAAATGAAACAAGCAATAATTGAAGAAGCACGTGCCAAGTTTGCTGCTATGTTACATCATGCATCCCACAAAGTCCAGAGAGGTCAACCGGACTTTTTGCACAATATCGTGTTTCATTCGACATCTCATGACACTGCTAAGGTGTTTCAATTATCTAATTCGGCTGTGCAGCAGGTTTTCGCAAGTCAAATCTTTAAGGAACAGTAAGTAGAAATATGGAATTGTAAGCGCTTTTCGGGCATATGTCTGTGTGTATTACAGGGAACACATATCAGTGGAAGACTTCGAAGCAAACAGAATTGATGCCGACTTTTATGCTTCACCACTTGGTCAATATTGTTCCAGAGCCCCACTCTGTAGCAATTTGGAATCCCGATATCGATCGGCTGATGGAAGTTGCAATAATCCCCTACCCGGACGTGCACTGTGGGGTGCTGCTGGACAACCAATGGAACGATTACTACCTCCAGCTTATGAAGATGGAATATGGCTTCCTAGATCTCATAGTGTTGATGGATCTCCTTTACCAGGAGCACGAAAAGTATCACGTTTATTGATTTCAGATGTCGATCGACCACATCCACGATACAACCTTCTGCTAATGCAGTTTGGACAATTTATTGCCCACGATATTACACAATCCTCATCAATCACTTTAGGTAGGTGGATTTCATAAACTAGAAAAACGAAAAAAAAATTAAAGTTGATCTAAAAATTAAACAGATAATGGTGAGGCTGTTCAGTGTTGTTCAAATGACGGATCTCATATTCTGCCGGATCATTTAAGCCATTTCGCCTGTATGCCAATACCCATAGAACCTGAAGATGATTTTTACCGAACATTCAATCAAGGATGTATAAATTTCGTCCGGTTATCTTTAGTTCCACACACTGATTGTAAAGTGGGCTATGCAAAACAATTGAGCAAAGTTACACATTATATAGATGGCTCCCCAATTTACGGATCTGATCACATGAGACAGAGTGAGCTACGTGAATTTCGCGGAGGAAGATTACGAATGTTTAACGATTTTGGACGAGATTTACTGCCACTCTCTACAGATCGAAATTCTTGTGAGAATTTGGACACTAATGGAGCATGTTTTCAATCAGGTAAGAGATATTCATGCTAAATTCCAGAATACATCATCAATTGTTAAAATTTTTGACTTTGACATTTTCGTAACAGTTTATATCTCATCTGAAAGATACAATTTATAATCTCATTTATTTTGAAATGCAACTTGCATCTGTTGATAATATTTAGAAGCAAACAATTCGGTTGTTGTAAGGTATGCACCTCATATGTTACTGGTGTGATATAAATTCAGCACCGAAAATATTTTGCATAAAATACAAGTCAAAATTTTCGTGGATTTTGTTATGCAGTTTCGTAATGTTACTTGTTAATCTTATTACAGATTATTGATCAACGGCATTATATTGTTTCTATATTTTAAAATTAGTTATATGTTCCTTTTCATTTATATACAATACATAATGCATTTTAATTTATATATACGAACACACTTGACAACACTATAGATCTCGCCATTAGCTGTGTTTTTTTGCACAAGATCCATACAGATCTCAAGATCCGGATCTCAGTTAGACACGTTAGACACGTTATTGCAACAACATCACAAGATCCCGATCTTTATATAGAGCTTTGGTCTGGATCTTTAAAGATCTGGAAATTAGTACCTACTCTCACATATACGTTGGTTTTTCTAGTCTTAGATGTTGGTACTACTTGTTATCAAACTCAAAGAGTAGTCTTAAAAGTGATTTTGTAAGGATTAAAACCATTGCAAATTATTACCTACAGCATAACAAACTAACGCCAACGTATAAAACTAATTCAAATAAGATCTCGATCGTTTTTTTGTTTTTTGTCTACAGATTTGGATCTTGTAACAAAAAAAAACTCAGCTATTACCACACTGGCTTAAATTAATCCTCGAAAGATTTTATTACTTTAAGAAATTTACCCTCTGGGGATTGCAATTTCGTGCTCTTCGCCACCAACAAGTAACTTGTGGTCTCAAAGTTTCACTTCTATTATATTTAACCATCGAAGATAAGAACTTCTGGATTTCTTGGAAATTCCAGGGATCCTTTGAAGGCCCACTTTTAGTGGCTTAATTGTACTCATTTAGAAAATTTTTCTGCACTATTCCATAAGCAAATTTAATATAGTTAACAATATTAGAAGCACCAAAGACCTCATATATCCCGGAATGTATACTAATAGTAACAATGGCAAATATTTTGCATCTGGTTAAGAAGTTGTTCAAAACTTATCTTACAGTCAAAGAGTCACCTGATCTAAATATGTTAGTAGGTATGTCATGGGCTGATGATCATCTACATTGCATAATTCGCTCGTGATTAATAAATAATAGTTGATCGTCGGCCATAACCGGCAATGAATACCTTGTTATTTCGAGAGAAGACCACGCTGTATTGATCTTCCGACAAGCAAGATATTCTATA
>QYTT01083744.1:0-10185 GCA_006980735.1 Dasypogon diadema
CAACAGGTACTGGCATCGTTTTTTCTTTTTTTTTCTTTACGCTTTTTATATACCGGGTATACCACCTTAAGTGCATGCTACCTTTTGTTAACGGTTAAGAAAGCATTTTACTTTATATCGATTTTCCATGCAAAGGGAAGAACGACTAAGGAAAACATCATTTTTCCTCGAAGAAAAAAAAAGTGCAAAAAAAAACATTTGCTGCTCAAGTGCTTGCAGTAATTGTACAATTGGTGGAAGTTAAGCTGGGCGGATATGGCATTTTGCCAGTACTTACTAAGTACATACCATATACTGTTTTTGTGAAGCCGAAAATTGTACTTCTTGTAATGAAGTGCATGCCTTTAGAAGGAGCTGAAGAATCAAGGATATCGGAAGTGCAAGCTTATTTGTATTTGGGGGACTAATGGCATATGAACTAAACCTGTATGAGTTTCACAGAATAGAAGTTTATTTTCTGGTTCACTTCATTCCAATGTAATTGCCGTAGAAAGCCGACTTGAAAAGATTATCCGATAATCTTTCTCCCCTGCTTTGCCATTTGCCATATTCGCAAAAGTATTGTAGTAAATGTAAGCAGTAATTTGCATGCTGGCTTCGTGGTCTTTTTCATATTAATTTACTTTTACGGGGGATTTCATTAATTTACAATCGTACTTCATATAGTTATACTAGATTCTGTAGAGGCTGGATCCCGCACACCAAGTGTATATTGTAATTTTTGGACACATTTTTTTTACATTTCTATTTTCACAAACCTTATTTCTCCGTAAATTAATGAAACCAACGAAGGAGGTTATTATGCTGTTTATAACTGGAAACAATTAGCTTTTAAGAAGTCCAATCTCTTAATTCCGTACTTTTTCACGCGACCCTAAACATTTACACGCGAGACTGGTAGTGTTCTTGACCGTAAATAAGAAGGTCATTGGCTCGATTCCCATATGAAACGTTAATGGCTAAAAACATTTCGTTCGCAACAGGATACTATATAGAGTGCTATTATACATGAATCGCAAGAAATTAACGATGGGATACCGGAAGCTTCAGTTACCCATAAATTCTCTTTCTTCTTTTCATTAGTGATCTACTATTCCTCGCTTTCAGTTCCATTCACATTTCTGCAGACCACACGATTTCTCGTACCTACCGATCAACTCATAAAGACCACTATCAGACTATCTTAACAATGTAGTTCTTACGTTAGTCGTAAAAAATGTAGTAAGGAAATGTCATTTATTTTCCGAATAACTTTTCACCACTTAATATTTCAGACACGTAAATCCCCAGTCATCTTTAAATTTGATGAACACCAGACATACCTTCAACAACATCAGCGCAAAGATTCGGCTAGCTCAGAAGTAGCAGCTCTGCTATGCATTTCAGGACGTACTAGTCGAATATCTAGTGTGGGCAGTCAAGGATCCGCAGTTAGCCGTCTTTCAGCTATATCAGGGGTTTCTAGATCACCATCACCTCATCGAATGCTTTTAGAAACTTCATTTTGTGGACCGAAACCACTAGAAAATGTTGTTGATGGAAGTATTGTTAGTACAGTTGAGCCACCAACTGCTGAAGCATTAGAACAAGTCCTTTTATCACGTAAACATGATCCAACGCAAGCAGTCCTAGCAGAAGGATTTAAAATCGAAAATTCGCCGAAAAAGAAATTGACAAATGGCGATACAAAATCAAAATCTTCAATCGAAAAAGCTTCCGAGCCTCGTATCAGTAAACCAGTAACGACAACAGGAACAAGGGCCGGTGTTCGAAAGGGCATAACTTCAATTGCCAGGAAAGAGGGTAAGCAAGTTGTTGGAGTCACTCCAAGCGGAACGGAGTATATCCGAATTAATCTGAAGCCCGACCATATGTATGAAGACAAGGGAGTGGCGCCGAATGAACGAGTTGTTGACGTTGCAACTACATCAAGTGGGCAGAAAAAACCAGCAACCCTAAGCCTTGGCCGAGATATAACTCCAGTGGAGCAGCGTTTAACTCCAAGCTCGAGCCCGAAACCTGTGAGGCATGCTATTTTAACACGTGAAATTGGAGGAAGTCGTTCACCATCTCCAGCAACAGTTGCAGTATCAAGGAAAAGCTCTTTTTGCTCACTCTTTAAAACGAAAGACTCGCCAGACTCGCCACGGGATAGGTCGAGATCTCGGAGTAAAAGTCGTGATCGTTCAACCCCAGTATCGCAAACAGGCACACCAAATAAACAAAGATCAGTTCTAGCAATATTTAAGCCGAAAAGAAGTGGTAGCAAGTCGAAGTGCTCATCACCAATAGATCAGGACACTATGTCTCAACTAGATGGAATTTCTCAGGTTGAGTTTAAATTTAAATCTGACACCCCAGAGCCAAGGTCGCGGCCACAGAGTAGACTTAGATATTATGATACGCCTCTAGATGGAAAGAGCATACACATACCATTACATACCCCTCCTGAGGAGAAGGAAGCTAGAAAATTTATTCCAAGTGAAGATACAAAGGAGTCGGAACCGCCGCCTCCAATATCACAAGTGGAAGTTGCCTCCACTTCAGAGCCATCTTCCAGTCAGCCTCAATCAGATTCAAGTATTAACGCTGAACAAGCCCCAGCCCTTCCTATAAAATCACCAAAACCATCCCAATTAGAAAAGGTACATAAGATTGAGAATTTGGACGCAATTCAAACATTGCCACGCGATATCAGCGAAAGGGAACGAACTTGGAGTCTGGAGGTGCAAAGACATAGCTCCCAGGAGAGTCAAGAGACTGTTATATTAGAAAATTCGACTGGAAACATTAGCAAGGTGATGAAAATTAACTTGCCTGAAGTGGCAGAAGTACCGCCGAAAGAGAATGGAGTTATCCAAAAACAACCTCAGGTGCCACAACAACAACAACATCAACCACCACCACCACCACCACCACCACCGCCCTCAAGTCAACATGGTGATCATGTTACTAGAGAAAAACGGCGTTTGCTTTTCGCAACTAGACTGGGTTCTGGAAGCCAGGAACAAATATTTAGCACTCAATTTAGCTTATCAAAGACTGAAAGCCTTTCTAGCCAATTATCAGAGCAAACATCTATTCCAGAAAGTCCGGCTTTAGAAGGACGGGAACCACTTCATAGAACTGACACGGTGCTTCGCAGGCCAGAAGATCCAGCAACTCTCCAGAAAAAGAAGGAAGCAGATGAATTGCGACACGAAAATTCTAAATTTGTTGCAAGTAGTGAAGTAGTGAAGAAGAAAGGTTCATTGGAACAGAAATCAAAGTCGACGTCCGAAGAAGAAGATAAACGACCTATTGTTGTGACAATGCGGAAAAAGGAGTCTTTGGAAGAGACCAAAAGAAAATCAAAATCAGCCTCGGAAGAGGATGACAATACAAACAGGCATTCTCGATATATTGAGAATTTTGATGTGAGAAAAAAATTTCAGGATCCTGGGAGAAAACAAGCCAGCAGGAATAGCAGTGACAGCAGCATTAAAGAAAGGGATTCTCACACAAGCAGTCGAGAAGATCAGGATGCAGTCCCACCTCCAGATCTACCTGCAAAAGGTACTAAATCGAACGAGCCCAGTTTACAACTACCTCAGCCACCGATTGAACGGCAGTCCCTCTTGTCAACAGACGAACCTGTTGAATCATCCGAAAGTGAACGGGATTCTGAAATGGATCCGAATCGGATTAGAAGACATATACCGCGCCATATTGGCGCTATAGAAGATCACGAGAGCACAGGATTAGTTAGCCAAGATTCCTTCGAAGATGAGCTTCCTTATGTACCCACGACCCTACCTGAAGAAAGGGCTCATGGTGTATCACTGATACCGATGAAAGATCGCGCAAATATAGAAATCAAAACATGCCCTGTCGATCGTCCACGATCCACGACACCAATGAATCCCGCATGTCTCGAAGAATATTGCGGAATTGTAGGCCCCGAAGATAATGAACATGTTCCTGTTCGTGGCACAAAGTTACGTATAAGTTTACCACGTAAAGATTCCTTGAGAGATAAATCGCAAAAGACAAAATCTCCAAGGAGGATTTCCAATGTGAGTGGTAAAAGTTGGTTTGAATTTGCGGAACAGGGAATAAGGGGATCCAGTTCAACGACAACCCCCACACACCCTCCGAATACCGAAAGACGTGACTCAAAAACAGATGAGGAACCTCCACCACCCCTTCCGCCCAGGAAACCAGCAGGAGCTGGGTCAACACAGTGGATTAATTTTGAAAATATTCCGGAAAAAAGGAAGCCACCAAAGAGGATTACTGCACTTCCCAGGGACTCTCCTCAAGATCCTTCGAGGAATTTGCCTTCGGTGCAGTATAATTACGTAAAACCTGAAGAATGCCAATGTGAGTGTCATGGAATTGAAAGGGAATCATCCGCACATAAGACTCTTACAAATGTAGACCTATTACAGCAAGGTGAAGATTTGCAGCCACTCTTAGAATCAGAATCTCAGGAAGGGATCGATCCAAGGTATGTAAAGTTTGGAGTATTTACCTGATCCCAGAAGGAGTTTTCTAATCTGATATTTATTTCAGTGATTCTTCGCTGGAATATAGCTACAGTGGAGATGTTCCAACAACGATAGAGAAAAAACCGTACGATACTGATCAGACTGGACGCCAAAAAAGCAGAAGGTCTAGCAGTAATTCTCAGGTTTGTACTGCATGCAAACTCCTTCAATTATAATCAAACAATAACTTGCCTTCATTTTAGGATGCAGATTCACCTGAACGGACACCACTGCGAGATAATTCGCGACCAAAGAGATCACAAGACTTTCGAAAGCCATAATGGCAATATGTAACGCTCTCCCAAATGTTAATTCCTATAAGCGATTTTGTGCAATGTTTGAATTCAGTGCAAGCTTGTAAATGAATAATACGGTAAGCTTCTGATGATGGTAATAATAATATCGTAACGCTAATGGATATTACTATGGGTGTGAGGCCAGTTTGATAATCAAAACGTGATAAAAACCGGTTTAAGTACGTACGTAGGAATTTTACAAAAATTGACTATTTATTAATTCAATAATTCCTAAATCTCCCAAATATTATACTTGTGTGATTGGGACAGAATAGTATTTTGAGTCATTGTTTGTAGTTATATAAGAATTTACTCGATAAAAACTGATGATAGCAATAATAAGTTAATTTTATACGTAACACTAAGAACGACACATATTTAAATACATTTAAGGCAATAATAGGTTTTGGGTGTGAGGGATTTACACCAGGAAAATTTCAAGTTATATCCGAAATGGGACTACTATGGGCTAAAATATTTTGTGATACTTTTTAAGGTTTGGTTGGTTTTTGTTTTTTGTTTTTTTATTTCGTATTATTTTCTTCTTGTTCGTGCAGAACTCTTTCTGTTGGGCTGCTCAAAAATCTTACAATGATAAGCGATGGTGAAGATCTTGCACTCTTCAAAATAATAGAGTCGGCTTTTAGACTGCTTGAAATCATTTCTTTTCAACGATCACCACCATTAATATGCCGCACTTGTAGGACAAATATGCCTCCGCAATCTGACGATAGTGTCTACCCTAAAGAAGTTCAACACGAAAATCAAAATATGTATGATTAATTTTAATTTCAAATAAGCATAACTTCTTTAAATCAGTACTAAGGCAATTTCTTCTACACTTATTCCGAATGTATTGATTGTTGCCCTATATTTTATTTTATGATTCCTCTTTCTGATTTTTCAGATAGAATTTTTCTTGCACAAGTTAAAAAACTTTTGACGAATTCTTTTGTTTTGGTTTAATATAAAAAATATTTTATTGCAGTATGTCGCTTTGATATATTTCCAGGGGCATATTGATTTTTTTTAAATATATCTCAAACAAGAAGGTCATTTTCTTAAGTGTAAATTTATTACAGTACAGGCGTGAATTCAACTTGGGAAAAAGAAGGCACACATAAGTGAAATGTGGTAGAGCTAAGCATCCTAATATTGTGAGAAAGTAGTTTTAGTGAAAATATATTAGCGGATAACCAGGAAAGTTCAGAGCGTCCCATAAAATTTGAACAAGTTTGAATTAATTTGACCACATCATTTCAAACTACAGTAAAGAATTACACCAAAATTTTACAGACTTTATTTATCCTATGATATTACGGGGTCCACAAACCATTCAGAGCCGACGACGCACCGATTTTGCCCTACACAATTTTGCCGGGAACACAACATTTGCATCTTTTAGAGAAATTTATAAGTTAAAATTCAAAACTGAGATTGGTTTAAAGTTTAAAAAGTGTTGGCCTTCAAAGTTATCATGGTGATGATGAAAATGACGACTTTATTTTAAAATGTAATGTGTAAATGTAAGGAAAGTAAATAGATAAATGAAATTTCTGAAGATTCTGAAGACATTGGATACTGGCGACATGGAAGTTTATCAAGTTTACCATTCCCATTCCAATTGTAGTTAACTTCATGAATTTTAGAAACAATTCTATTTTACATATTAATGTACGAATACGATTTTTACGTATATTTAGCCTGTGATAACTAAAGTATAGAAATTCTCGTTTCACTATCATACACTTGATTTTGCTGGCGGGTCTGTTTGATTAGTTTTCTGCGAAGAGTAACGTGTCTATTCAAAATAAGTATTCGTTGATATCCGTCTGAAGAAAAAAAGACACTTATAAGAGTGTATAGCTGAATTCAAGACTATATAAACCAAGACCAAGAATATGAGTAAATTACTTAAAATTAGCTTTATATGTAAAAAAAATATTGTGGTTATATGAACGTATCATTCTTTTTAAGGGATGTAAAATTAATTAAAATTGAGCTTTCAATAGATTGATGGAATGAATGTTTTAATTTGATTCAAATTAAAATAAAGCCCATAAAAGTCACACTTCGGATTTCCACAAAATTATTGAAGAAAACAAAAATGTTTACATATAAAACGTATAAATATTCTAATTATTTCTTAAACGATATCTAAATTGACAAGTGTTAAAACGCAAATACTGCCATTTGATTAATTCAAAACAAAAATACATTAAAACTAGTTAGTGCAATTATTCAAAGCTTTTAATTTCTGTGTAAATAGAGCAATGTGTATTACACTTAAGTCGTTAATAGCAACACTCTCTTTAAGTAATTCCATTATTTCTCAAGCAAATATTAAATATAATTGAAAACATTACCCACTAAGAACATAATTACATTTCTCTTATACGAAACAAACCACTAACACCCAAACGATGATTACTCCTTATGAAAATTTGCTTAAGAAGATCAAATTTTGTAACTATTTTTAGGCAACTACCTACACGACATTATGTCAACTTTAATCTGTATATAGTTAAGTGAAGTGATGATTGACCTTTGTACATTAAAATTAAACGAAGTTGTTTACTACAGTATAATGGAGAATTATATTTTTGACTTGAAATTGTAAATTTGAAAAAATGTTAAAGACTCATGTTGCATATTCATCTAATCTCGTTGACATATTTAAAGCAGAAAATAAAAATGAAAATTTCTAGGTGATAGTGTTGTGTGAGCCAGATTGGGCATAAGTAGGCTATTATAGTATGCTGAAGGATATCGGTACGTTTATACTGTATCGAGTGATGGTACATTTAGATGTCGTAAAATAGCAATTGAAAATGTTAAACGATTACTTTAACCCTAAACAAAAAATTAAATGCTGTGTGCTTTTAAATTAATCATTATATTTTTAATTATATTTCACTATTATATTATAAAATTGTATTATTAGGAAATTGAAACTTATTTCGGAAATTTTTTTTATTGAAGGCAACTCATTTTTTTTGAGGCGTTTAATTCCTCTCACATAACTGAAAACTTTTCATAAAATGTTTTCTGTAGTTAGGAAAGAAACTTTTTATTGTTTTATATTTATTTATATTTCCAGGATATTATGAGGAGATTTTCGCCATATAACAGAAGATCCCAGTTAACCAATTCAAAATGCATACCTTTAGAATTGTATTTCCAAGGACTTCATTAATAAATTTTATTCACTTTTATCATTTATAATGTGTGTGATAAGAATTTGCGATATAATTAATTCTTGGGACACATTTGTATTGTATTTGAATTGATAGATTTATCAAACATATTCGAAATGTATTTTTAAAGGAAAACAGTTGACTCTCTGTAAAATAATTTAAACTTATTAAAGACAAATAAATAAAATTTAAAAAAGATACAAGAAAAATAATTTATGGATTTCTTTCTTTCTTTGATTTTTAGTAAGCGCTAAATAGAATATTGCAATTGTAAATAATGGTGAAATTCACTCAAAAACTTATATATATATATATATATTGTAAAAAGCTCAACTATGCTAAAGTTTCAGATGTAAGGAAAAGTAGAGACATTTGATTAAAATAAAAGAATCCTGCATACTTGGCATCAGGCTTCAGTATTTTCTAACATTAATATAGAAATCATCTTTAAATTTTAACAGCGGTAGTGTCTCGTTAATGCTACATTACTGCAACGTTTCGATTTTATGTCATATACGGAGCTAACTTACTCAGGTTAGTTTTGTATCGAGACAACAACAAATTTTGTGATAGCTTTACTACACAGCATTTTAGTTTTTTGTTAGTTACTAATTCGTTTAACACTTTCAATACAATTTAAGTCATACCAGTACCATCAAAATTTAAAATATATACTTGATGTCGATTGTAAATTTTTAAGTTCTTATTGACTTGTATAAAATAGGCCACAAATTTCAATGCAATCATACTATTAAAGTAGCTAAAAAATATTTCTTGCAATGTAATTAAGATTTCCATTATTTCATTTATGCCAGAGCGAGTGGTATAATGCGAATAATATTATTATTGAATAAATGCATATATTTCAAATTGAATATTTATTGTCTTTTATTTTTAAATGAAACTTCTACAGCGAAAGATAATGAATCAGAAAACTTTCGTTTACGGAATTCAAAGTGAAATGTTAAGGCGGATTCAGTAAATTACCGCGAACGATGCGAACTAGTTTACAAAATAATTTATATAATGTACTGATATTTTATATTTTTAAAAGTTGTAATAGTTGAAGCTGTAACGACATTGTTAAGTAGCTGATACTGAAGTTGTAACTAAATTCTGGCCAGCTGTCCAGGTGTGGACTACTAGAGCTAGTGCATTTTTTGCGTCACTAGTAGTAAACTTTTATATAGTTTATATTTACAAAATCGTTGATACATTTTAAGAAAGTCTGCCTTTTATATTGAAGGCAACGAATACGTTTACCATGCGTACGTTGAATGCTATAATCGATTGTGGTCGGTGCGAATCGCATTCAGTGCATTATTATTATTGTTTACGGCAACTGTTTCTGTTTTTTTGGTTTCTTAGTGTTTTAATTAATTTGCTAGTAATAATTTCGTAGTAAAAGGATTAGAGTAGTATACGATGTTAATCCATAAGCAGCTTGTAGGTTAAAATTTAATTGGAATGATGATAATGATAGGGTGTATTGAAAAAGATATCACTACGTTAATTTCCAAAATTTCTCAAACTATATTTTTTAACCGCACATTTATATTTTATGAAAATATTTCTACAAAATAATAAAAGAAATATCACTTACGTAATCACGAAACGTTTGAAACTTTACTAACAACCCTCTGGACACTTTCTGAATCAAAAAATTGTCTCAAAATCTCTAAACAATCGAAGATCACTGTTCTTGGTTCGGCAAAAATGTTCGCTTCGTTTTTATCAAACACTTCAAAATCATCAATATTTGCTTGGTCACTATTTCCATTGGATTTCAAATAATCCTCTATAATGTTTGTAATAACTTTAAGCCCAAATTCAGAACAGCTGTTCACACAGTCAGCAACGACTGTCCGAAGAAAGACTTTTTGAGCGTAAGAAGATACAAAAATAAAATCTATGAGAATGGAGATTAGTTAATCTCAATTCCTTTCTAAATAAACAAATCTTACCCTGAGGAAGACTTTCTGTGGTTATTTCTATTTCTTGTGGTTTTCGCCAAAAATTGAACACCATCTTTGAAGCATCCGTTCTTACATCAGAATCATCATCACTTAAAAGTCGAAGTACAACATTAGTAAATGAAACAGTGAACTGCAAGTCACGAGACTTGATCGCTGTGGAGAATTTCTCGAAAATATCTTGAACAAG
>QYTT01083744.1:10205-46259 GCA_006980735.1 Dasypogon diadema
ACGGAATTCAAAGTGAAATGTTAAGGCGGATTCAATAAATTACAGTGAACGGTGCAAACTAACTTACAAAATAATTTATATAATGTACTGATATTTTATATTTTTATATTTTTAAAAGTTGTAATAGTTGAAGCTGTAACGACATTGTTAAGTAGCTGATACTGAAGTTGTAACGAAATTCTGGCCACTCCTAAACCTGTGAACCAAAAGTGCTCGAATTTAATTGATTGACTAATTTTAACTAATTTGGGCCCGTAGATGAATTGAGCTGAAGATTTTTTTTTAGCTGTCCAGGTGTGGACTACTAAATTAGTGCATTTTTTGCGTCACTAGTAGTAAATTTTTATATCGTTTATATTTACAAAATCGTTGATACATTTTAAGAAAGTCTGCTTTTTGTATTGAAGGCGACGAATATGTTTGCCATTCTTACGTTGAATGCTATAATCGATTGTGATCGGTGCGAATCGCATTCAGTGCATTATTAATATTGTTTACGGCTGCTGTTTCCGTTTTTTTTTGTTTCTTAGTGTTTTAATTAATTTGCTAGTAATAATTTCGTAGTAAAAGGATTAGAGTAGTATACGATGTTAATCCATAAGCAGCTTGTAGGTTGGAGCTTAATTGGAATGATGATAATGATAGGGTGTATTGAAAAAGATATCATTACGTTAATTTCCAAAATTTCTCAAACTATATTTTTCAACCTAAATTTATCTTTTCTGAAAATATTTCTACAAAATAATAAAAGAAATATCACTTACGTAATCACGAAACGTTTGAAACTTTACTAACAACCCTCTGGACACTTTCTGAATCAAAAAATTGTCTCAAAATCTCTAAACAATCGAAGATCACTGTTCTTGGTTCGGCAAAAATGTTCGCTTCGTTTTTATCAAACACTTCAAAATCATCAATATTTGCTTGGTCACTATTTCCATTGGATTTCAAATAATCCTCTATAATGTTTGTAATAACTTTAAGCCCAAATTCAGAACAGCTGTTCACACAGTCAGCAACGACTGTCCGAAGAAAGACTTTTTGAGCGTAAGAAGATACAAAAATAAAATCTATGAGAATGGAGATTAGTTAATCTCAATTCCTTTCTATATAAACAAATCTTACCCTGAGAAAGACTTTCTGTGGATATTTCTATTTCTTGTGGTTTTCGCCAAAAATTGAACACCATCTTTGAAGCATCCGTTCTTACATCAGAATCATCATCACTTAAAAGTCGAAGTACAACATTAGTAAATGAAACAGTGAACTGCAAGTCACGAGACTTGATCGCTGTGGAGAATTTCTCGAAAATATCTTGAACAAGTCGTGTGGCAATCAATCTGTAAAAGATTAACACTTCCAAGTACAACAATTAAATTCCCATCTAGTCGTTACCTTAAGGAGAAACAGTGCCAAGGTTGAGTAATATTCATAAGAAATTCCATACAGGCTTCGGATTCGTTTTCGTTTATTCTTTTTGTTCTGATGATAGTTGCAATACACATAGCCATTGCTGCCCTTAATTCACCATACGTCTTACTGGCTTCCCTGATCAGTTGTACTAAATTGAATGATGATACCAGAAAATTCTTATTTAATCGGCTCAATAAAGCATACGCCTTTGCAACACACTCTGGATTGTAGGATTTCCTATTTATTTCGGTGATCTTCTTTAGACATTCCAATAATGGAAGACTTGTCGAAAATTCTTCGATTAAAACAGTACACACTTCTGTTTTCATGTATTTTATGAAATCCTTTTCCATCTGAGAAGTCTCAAACTCTTCAATATCTATGAACTCGGAATGGTCATGAAATAGGAGAAGAAATAAAATGTTCAGTGATGTATTGACTCTCTCGAAATTTTCTCTACAGGGATTCAATTGAAGATTATCCTCAATTTCTTGTTTAATTGATGCTGGTGAATTTTTGATGTTCGAGATGTGCAATGTGTAGATAAGTAAGGTCTTATGAAGCTTTGGGTACATGAAAATACTGTTTTTACAAAGTACTTCTAACCTTTCACAAAGATCCAGCATTGTGTATTTCATTTCCGTGGTGTCCGGTAATGTAGTGCTCCTAGAATTTTGAATTTTATCATACTTTGTTTATATACTTTTCATCGTTCAGTTCAAGAATGTTAAAAATTTAGGAATTTTATTTAGAAAGTTATTTTCGTATTATAAATTAACGAATCACTGATATTCTGATATTTCCTGATCTGTTTAAATAGAAATTTTTTTAGAGCCAGATCAGACTACGGCAAAAATGAAGGTGATTGCCTACCAGTTTTTTTCAAGCACGTTTTGCTTCAGATATTGTTTTGTAATTCATGCCGCGAAAATATTTCGAAGAAAATTAAATTTTCCTCACCTCTTTAAGCACTCTATAAGAATTTCCAAAAACGTTGTTAATATTACTGAATTTTTACAAACTCCTGAGGATACATCAAGCAATGTTGAGGCCGTTGATAAGACAAAATCAGTATCCAAAATTTCTGGAGATTGCATTGATTTTTTTGAAGTCCGCTGTACATATTTTAGGAGGTATAAAATCTGCAGATGATACTAATGGTGATAATTCTAACACATATTAAAATACTTCTTACCTGTAGTAATAGACCGTGAACATAATTGGGATTGTAGTTTTCACTTTGTAGCATGGCTATAGATTTTATGATCTCTTCAATACGACTTTTTATTTGATCGGGAGATATCAACGGAACAATAGCTTTTGCGGCCAAAATTCGTGCATGCATTTCTGGACTTGCTGAACAAATCGACATGAAAGGGATAAAAACGGACAACTAGAATAATAAAGAAAAACAATGTAATCCTTTTATTTTTGAAAGCAATTAAAAATATACCTTTAAATTTGACTCCGTTCCTTCTAGTGCAGATGGGTATAACCGACCCAAGATTAACAAAAGGGGATACAACTTGTCCGCTCTCTTATTATTTAAAACAGTTTCACTTGCCTGCTTCAATTCCTCCAGAAAAAAATCATACAAATCTGGATACCTTAAAAAGAAAATCCTTCCAGTCATTTTATTTCTAATATTTAGAATTTCTGTGTCTTTTGTGCGCTGAACTCCAAATATTCGAGTCATCAATGAAGAAAAAAGCAATGTTGACGAATTCCTTTCAGCCCATGTATCTGCATCGTATGCCAGCAGTGAAGACTTGACTCCGTCTGACACATATTCGCCGATAGCTTCATTTAAATCTGTACACCGAAAAAGTGCTCGTAAAATATTCAAAGCATGTGTCCTTGCCTCTGTTGGCTTTTTTCTATTCGAAGTCAATTGAAGCAAGTGTCTCATACAGAAATTAAGGGATTTTGTTGTTCCAACCTGAAGTTCAGATGTTATGAGAGCCTGAACCATAAAAGGTACTCCAGCACTTCTTCGGGTTGCGCATATTTTCTCATTAACTTTTTCGTCGTTTGAAATTATTTCCATGAGGTCTTTCAACCATTTCATGGGTAGTTCATGGAGTTCAGGTTGTTGAACTCGCCATAAACGTGCACATAACTTGGAAAAACCCACATAGGCTTGTTCAAAAGCTCCACGGTGTTTAGTTTCGGATAAAAGTTGCTTAAAGTGAGAACCAATTTGTAGGATTTGTTCAATGGTTACAAGGTGAGTAACTAGGGAGTCTTTGGATTCAATTGGAGATTTTAGCACGATTTCACCCAATAGTAATGAAACTTCTTTCACGGTCCTCCATGCACAGAGGAGAACCATTTGCGGTGTTGTTCTAATGTTTTCTTTATTTACAGTTTGTTTACTGGACAACACTTTAACTGCAGTAGCACTTGAAGAATTCTCTTCACAACCGAGGTATTTTGGTATTTCGCTAAAGTCGTTTGGTAGATGTCCTTCAGGTGATGAACTATTTACCACTGGACTTACGACATCTGTCAATTCCTTGCATATCAAAATCAAGGAACTTATAAGACATTTCCAACAATCCTCAAGGGGAAGTATTTGGAAATCTAACTTCATTAACATATGCCGAAGTGTGAACAACACACCGTACAAAGGGTTTTCCTTGGCTGTTAGTAGGATAGATATTTTGGCAATGTCTAAACCTTTCTGTAGTACTTTCAGACACCAGCTAATAGCTGCGAAGTATATTGGATTATATGAAGGAATTTCTGTTGTGCTGAACAAAGTTTTAATTTCGTGCTCGTCCAATTTATGACAGTAATACTCCAGGTAATAGGCAGCTGTTACAGAGTCTGTTGGTTTTATACTAATCATCATCTCATGTATCACATCCAGGGTCAATGCTTTATTTCGTCCAGATTCCTGGTTATTTTCTATAAGTTTCAGAATTGAAACTGCAAGTTTTTTGTTTCCTTCGTAAGAATCACTCAAAGTTTCGAAGAGGACATTTGTGGTATTATTGGGCAAAAACTCGACAAGATTTATTTTATTTCTTATGGAAATTCGAATACATTCTTCCAACAAGTGTAGTGAAGTAGATCGTCGGCTGAAGTTTGCACTTGGAAATAAATTACTGACCAAATTCTCTATTAATTTCTTAAAAAATATCCAATAGAAATGAGTGGTATTGTCTTCCTTAACAATCTTAGCGAAACTTAATTCAAATCTTGCCAAAGCTTTCAACGACAAAGCTAAACTTTTCTCTCTTGCAGAAGGACTCTGGCAATTGGAGTTGTACTTAAGATAAAGCAGAATTAAATCACACTCTATTTGGGACAGTGGTTCTGTACTTTTATTAGTTTCAACCAAAAGTCTTAGAGCCATGATTTTTGTGTCGTCACAGTGTGAAAGCATGGCTAATTTTAAATCACCGTATAGTTGTCGTAAAATAGTTCCGAAGTCGTCGACTTGCAACCCGTTTTTTCTCACCGTCCACATAGCTGAAATACGGGTCCGCAGAGGAGTTTTTCTGCTATTCAAATTATGAAATCTCTTCGGATTAATAATGTATTCTAATACCCTCGGATCACATTTAATTGACTTATTTATTAGATTTTCAACACATGACAACGTGCTCTGATCATTTTTATTAGAAAGGTCTATTAAAAAGTCCAACCAAGTCTCTACCCAAATTTCAAAATCTGCTTCTTTGTGATTATTTATCATTAATCCTTCGTAACAGTTGTTAACATTTAGATCAACACCTAAGTATGTTGTAAAAAGTTCGTCAAAAATATTAGGAGCATATGCCAATACAGCAGAGCTTCCCAATACTTCACCAGCACACGAGAGGATTATGCATTTCATTGATATCGGGCAGTTTCTAGAATTGCAGGTTTGGAAGACCTCATGCAAAAGATCGTCGAATTGGAATTTCTTCTCCAGCTTTATTATATTTCTGAAGAGATCCTTGCACATATGCCTGACACTGTCCATGTGATTTTCTAAATAAATTAAGCAAAATTCCATCAGACTCCGCAGAATTGCTTTGAATTCCTGGAGCTCATTATTATTTATATTGAAAGACAAAAGATTCTTAGACACTTGAAAAAGGCATCTGGTTCCTAGTAGAAGTGTACATGGTTCGGTGGAATGAAGATTTGTTATCCTGATAAGTTTCATGATAATACTCTTAACGTCCCTGGTCCAAGTACAGAAATCCGTAAACGTTAGAGTGTTCATTACACCGGCACATAAGCACATTTCCAAGGACAATAAGTTTTCTTCTTTGATTTTGTCATTTGCTCGTTCAGAGAAGAAGTCAGCCAATTTTGATGGTTGAAATATTCTGATGAAATATGCTGCCAAAATTCCGGCATTTCTTCTTGTATCCATGGGGATTTCGGAATCTTTCATGATTTCATAAGCAATGCTATTAATATTTTCAAACGTGAGTTTGTAATTAGAAATGATTTCTGCAAATTCTTGGACACATGATAAAATTAAACGAATTGAATTGTGGATAAAAAGATACAACTCGTTTCTGATGGATGGTGAGGTTTGTTGACTGAAATTGATGAGTTTATAAAATTTATTAATTTACAATAAATTGTTTGTGTGACTTACCTTAATTCGAGGAGATATTTCCTTAAAGAATTGTTGATAAATGGAAGAACCATTGAAAGATTCTTTCCAAGAGCACATAAACCTTGGGGAAAGTTCTCAAAGCAACCACTCAACGACATAATTGTGTTATTAAGATTTGTGGCATTACACTCAAGATCTGTAGATTGGATCAGAAATCTAATAGAGTCTGTTAAGTGGTCTTCAATATTCGGCACATTTTGCTGTAAAAGCCTGGGAAGAAAGAATGATTTTTAAAGACGTGCCCAGAATTCGAAAGATTATCGTCTAATGCATGTTACACAATTTTTTACTTCTTGAATGTGCAGAAGATTCAGATCAAAAAGGCACATTTTATGATATATAAAATTTCACAAAAATGAATTCACCGATCAAGCTTTACTGAAATGAAACTGTTCCGTCCATTGGATTAAAACCTGCACTGAAGCAGATTTACCTGCCATTACGGCCCGTTTGCAGTATTTTCTAAACGTTTAAATTTGTGTTTATTTCCAAATTTAGTTAAAGAAAGTGAGGTAAGGACTTAGATTTAAAATAGCAGTATCAAGCCTGAAAAAACTAAACACTGAAAAAGCCCACTTTGAAGAAAGCTATCTAACTTTCTGTTGTGTTGTCTAAAGGGGCCTTGCCTTGAAATTTGAGTATATTTTGATCTTTAATCTCTGGGTGAAATTACTTGAAAATTTTTGTTTTCTTTTATAGCCAGATCTTAAAACATTCCCAGATCATAAATACAAGGCAGCGTTTTAAATCACATTTTCTTTCAAGAGGTACAGTCCTTGTTGTTTACTAACATCAAAGAGAAGAAAGAAAATTCAGCCTTCAAAGACAAACAACCCAAAAACAATTCTACCTCAATTCCCTTAATTGTTTTATTGCTCTTGGGTAATGACGTACGCTTTATTACACTTTTACCTTTTAGTCTGAGGCCTCATTAAATTTGCTCAAAACAACATAAATAAAAGGGTCCACCTAAGATTTATTATGGTATTTTTGTAGTTTTGAAAACTCCTTAATTATTTAGTAATCACCACAAAAATAAGGATTTATTTTAAGGATATGAAGGTAAAGTTTATTCTTTTCCAACAAATTACAAGCCATCAAGTGCAGAACCTTGCCAAAAATGCAATTAACCAAATTAGTGAAACAACTTCCTGTAAATCGGTTTAAAATGAGACATTTTAAAACAGGTATCACTGGAGGGACACACATTATATAAAACCTGGACGAGATAATCTGAATGTTCAGTTGAAATTTTGACAAAGCCTCGACAATATCCCGTAGTTCTGGCATATCGGTTTTATATTCCCTTATTCAAAATAAATAAGTGAAAATGATCAGTGTGTTTAAAAAGTGCTACAGTGCTCCTTCAGTTTTATATGAAAGATATACATGTGAGAAAGCTGAAGAATGTGTCGAAGACGAGGATTATGTGAATCTGGCCTACTATGATTTTGATATAATACCTCCACGTCTTATTGACTACTTAAGTGAACGAACACAAATACTCGATTTGAGCTACAATGAACTTAAGGATTTATCATTTTTATCATTTTTCCGGAATTTGCATACTCTAGTATTGGACAGAAATCCAAATCCAATTATTTCTACATTCCCTGCTATGCCGAAACTGGAAATTCTTTGGCTAAATAATTGCAATATCATCAATACAACGGAATGGGTGAAAATGCTTAGTGAACAATGTCCAGTCCTTAGAGAATTGTCTATGATGTGCAATCCTGTTGGAGCAACTACATTGAATGGAGTTACAGAAAAGGAAGAACTTGAGTATAAGAAAGAAATCATAAAAATTTTACCTAATCTTATTTATTTTGATGGATCAATTGTTACCAATGAACAGAGAGGAATATTACCAGATTCTATATTTGTGGTGTTTAAGAAAAAATTAAATGATAAGTTTGATAGGATTTTTAACATTAAAAATGTCGCTACTGATAAAAGAAATATTTTGTAATTTTGTGTACCATATTTAAAGAAAATGAACAGAAATCCAACCTTGTGTAAATAAAAAAATATCTTTCTGTATATAGCCTATCATGCAGCTTAACTAGGAATTTTTCTATATACATTCATTTAGTTTGGAAAATAAATGGCAATTAATATTTTATGTTTTTGTATTTTTGTCAATACGAAACAAGTATTCGTTTTTTGTATACTTGTTAAAGACGACCAATTGCATGTTTAATCGATGTTTTCTTTCATCACAAAAGAAATATAATTTCTTGTTAGATTTTGTAATAAAATAACAAGAAAATAATTTTTTTCGTGACTGGATTTCATCTTTTAAAGTAAAATTCCCTGGATAAAATTAGTGAGGAATGATAATGATTAATGAACATCGGATAATTTTTTTATATTTATTTGTGACTTTAAAAAACCGTTTAAAATTTTGCACTCCAAATAGTTGCGCATGCACAAAGTTAGGAGTTCTATACTCATTCTACTCTGAAGAGGTTAATTTATGATTTCTAAAATAACTTACTTAGCAATCTGACTTCTAACAGGATGCTTGAGCGGTCCATTCATGTACAAGTCAGCTAGGAATTGAATACACCCATCACATTCTCGAAAACTATTATATATCTAAAAAATTGTAAAGTTACAAGAAGCCTCAGATTAATACACATCCTTACGTTCTTTACGGCTACAACTTGTTCTGGAATAGTTGAAGCCCTTAAAAATCTGTTTATATATTCCTTGTCCCCTAGACATGAAAATTCAATAAATTTTAGAATTAATAAAATTCAGAAACTTACTATCATCAGTGTACTTTTGCGGCAAGGCTATTATAGATGTCCTGATTTCCGAATTTTTCTTGATATTTTCTCCAGTTTTTACAGAAGAAATTCTCAAATTTAAGGAATTCATTATAGTATCACCGATAGATTAGTAAGTTAAGAAGTTATAAAAGAATTCCTTGGGTAAACAAAAATTTCCATCGGAGTCAAAAAATGTCAAGTTGCACGTGTGCCTTGTTCTTGAATAATATTTAGTACAGAACTGCTTAAGTTATTTGTATTTTAGGACTTAAATTTCATATTGTGAATTATTCTTAATTCGATTGTGCAGTCGGATGCGAAGTAACGTAGTAGCGTCTTTTTTCAAGATTTTAAAATATGTGTCTCAAAAAGCAATTTAACAGCTGAATGTGGGTTTAATGATCATTTAAAACATAAGGTATGGTAATCTACTAGGATACTATTTACATTTTACTGCTACAACATTTTTCTGTGAGGTGTAGAATTACAGTTTTTGTGAATCTTACCTTTTTATTAATATTTAGGTATAATTTCCATTTCTTATTAAGTTTTAGTAGCATCTTTATGGTATTCAACTCTTAAGATTCAATTACTAGAGTTAATTGTGAAATTATGGGGGGATTCTTCAATGCGTACAAAAAATCTAAAAGTTATTAGCGTCTTTTGATGTGGAGCCCTATTTTTATTCAAATATAAAGGAGGCTACACTTCTGGTTATGAAGTACCACAAATAGTATTTATCAGTGAATAGTGTTATCCGGCAAAGTAAACCGTGTATAGGACCAATTATAGTTTGTAGAGTCTGCATATGCTCATGTTGAAATATAAAAACAAATCCAAAATTATACCACATATCATAAGGGAACTAACTGACTTGCAGCAGGTCTCATTGAATTAAAAAATTGATTCAAAAATTAATCAATTAAGGAAATAAAACTAAGAAGAAAATTAATTCTAATTTAAATATTTCTTATCAAAAGTATTAAATAGATTGCGTTATCTTCAGATCGCACTCAATTAAATTTCTTTTTCTGAAATACGTTTTAAATAGTTCTTAAGTCGGAATATTATTTTTATGATGTTAAAATGCAGGGGATGCCCTCTTATGCAAGCACGGGCTTGGCAGGAAGTGTGTAAAGGGAGAAAGTTAGAAATTCTGAGACCTATATACGGGCAGAAAAGTAGAGCTATTTAGTTTGACTTCGATTTTCTGATGTTTTATGAACAGTAAAGTTACAATATGTATGTAATTTCACTTGATATATGCCTTTGTGACCTCTATTCTCTGGCACCATTTCGAACTGGTATGTGATTATATCTATCCCGTACCCATTTCATACAACGTTACACTCTCTTAATTCCTTTTGTAGTGTTTCAACCACCTATAAAAGATGATAATTTCTATGCCAGACACCTCAATTTATTAACAGCTACATTCTCACGCCAACTTTAACACCTCCCTTAGTCATGTTATAGCACCTGTGAGACTTTAAAACAAACCAGACTAACCTGCTCTATCAACATGATTCACTGCTTGGCTCAAAATATATCAACCCCGTCTCCTCTCCGTGGGAATGTGTCCCGACATTATTTACGAGCACGTAAGCAATACTTCAATCAAAGTAATTTACGCAAAATCCGCCCACTTTAATCACAATAAAAATCCTCCGTGTCTTCCCTTTGCTGACACTAATGTCTCTATCAACCTCTGTTATATAATCGTCGAATCTTATCTTGATATTCAAATGGCTCGCCCAATGGAGCACATCTTCGGGCGGACATTTGAACCTCGTGGTATCAACGCACGTTGTTCAGTGGTTAAATGAGCACATTCAATTATGTCGTGCGCAGTTCAATCACTAGAAGTAGAAGCTATACCTGTGCACAGCTGTACGCTATATTTAAACTTACTCTCAGTCAGCGTCTCTTTTATCTGGCGGTTACCGTTACACTGAACCGTGGTCAGTTATGCTCTCTATTCCGATTTCAGGCTCTGGTATATCTCCACAGTAATTGTCAGTTCGGTCAGTAATATGATCCTCAATCTACAGCTTGACTCTGTGGTCCGTGTCTAGTAAGAGGCATTACCTAAAGATCTTTAGCATGTAGCAACTAGCATGCTTAAGATTACTTAACATAACCGTAATACTAGAGGGTACTGATGATCGGAGTGCCTACTTTACTTCTCCAGATAGCATCGTTGCACCTGGCTACCACAAAGCTCGTCGATGCGAGTGGTCTTGACTTTGGACTAGACCAGGTCTCCTGGCTCGCTCAATTGGATTACAACAAATTGTGTCCATGTATCGTGGTCTTTAGATCACTGGAATTAACGACGCATTGTGCTTGGGCGCAGGTCCATTATCTCGCCACAATATCCGAATGGAGCGCCTCTTATATTTTTTCGGTTTTGTTATGGTTGCTCGCTACTTTCTGATCTTCTGGATGGTCGTGAATAGAGCAGTCAACAGACAAACGACGGCAGGAACTCTGTACAGATCGCGCATGCACTTTATGTGAGAACCAAGAAATGGGTCAGAGATTTAAGAGACCTGTTATGATACGGCTTCATTTTGTCTTCCGCGAATATAATTTACTTGCTGCTGCGATCGTTGATTTAACTTAATTCTTCTCATTTTCCGAGGAATACCTTGTTAATAGCTGCATTTCGCCGTTTGATTAGAGCGATAGGGATCTGTGCAATTCATGACTATAAGGAATGTTAAGTAGTTGAGGAAAAAGAAGTAAGACGTGAATAGTAATATGCCTTCAGACACGAGTATTACGTAAATAACTGGGGAAATGTTATTGTTTTGCCAAGTGAACGTTATTTATCAAAATGTAATTTATCTTTTGCACAGATGAATCGTGGAGCTCTAGGTTACATTTGCATTGTACTGTGGAACCTTGGTAATGAATTCCATGAGCGGATCTTTCATTCAGGCTTTAATAAACAGAAATTCATGTGGCTTAGATTACTTGATGGCGTTTTTGGATGGAAAAAAACAATGCATTTCATGATAGTGGAAACTTCCTTTAGGTGCCAGATTGTGTGTAGGATAATGACGATTGTAGTTTTTATGGGTGACGATGGTGGTTTTTAGGGTATAACCAAACTGTTCTCGTTCAAACGGTTACTGATAAAAACTAATAAGAGGAATGATCAGATCTAACATACTCGAAACAGTCTTAGGTTTTAGTATAAATATCAGAGCTCGATAAAGTCAAGTAATTACACTTAGTTGAGCTCAAGTCAAAAAAGTTTACCTCGACCAAGGGTTTATTCGGTTAAGATTGTCCTTCGGTTGGAACATATAACCTTCCTTCAGTCCAATCGGTTTAAAAATATACAGAGCTGTATATCATAAGCAAATATTTATCCGATGCAATCGTATAAAATTTCTGGGAGGTCAATAATACATAGATTTAATAATAAAGGTCCTAGTATTGAGCCCTAAGGCATACCTGATCTAATTAAAGAACCTATAGATGATTCATTACCAATTAATACCCGGCTCGTGCGCAGTGAACAAAAGCTGCCTATAAGCTTTAGTGCTGAGATAACCAATAAAGAATTGTACCATTATTAAGAAAATCCCAGCTGTTATTTTCACTAGTTAGCCATTACGCTAGAATTAAATTTCTCTAAACGATTGAAGGGTACTCAAAAAAATTGAGGGCTATCGTTATTAACGAAAAGATCATCAATGTTGTAAATTTTGTTACTATAAAATTAAAAACAGTAATTTCTCTTACTTTATATTAAATAAAATTTCATTGATAATTTTTTCTGTCACTATGTCGTACAGCTTGATTAAAACCTATAAAGAATAGTAATACCATTCAATGTATAATAGCAATAACAACACACTACCTTACAAGCATCAATATAAATATTGATGAAGTTATAAAATGTTTTTCACGCAATTAATTCAATTGATCTTTATCATGCTGAGAGTGGAGGAAATCAAGTTCCATTACGATCAATCTTCTTGTCATGGAATGTTTCAACATTAAACCTACATCTATCACTCCAGTGCTGTTTCTGCTAATCAATCGTTCCGTAAAAACACTATTCCATTGCAATATATTTCATTTGATATACAAAACACACTCCTTTCAATCAAGATCTAACCGTTATCAACAATAAAAAGAAAAGCTTGAAAAGCAAATCGATGTATCACCTCCATAGACCGCCGTTAACACACAAAAAAAGTACAATTCCCAAGTGTCGAATGTTTGCATTTTCAAGGTCCCAGCAGGCAGTACTCCTTCTCGGTGCTTTTCCGGCTCCAAGCAATCACCAGTAAAAGCGCAAGACATTCATCCGTTGTTCCAAATGTCGGCCGATGCCGAGGAACTAATGTTCTAATCTATAGTGAAAAGTGCTCAGTTCCATGGCGTACAGTCATCTGTCCATTCGTTGTCTACATATCTACCCGCTTTAGTCCCGCTTTCCTACTTCCAGTCGCAATAAAATTGCAATCGCCAGCGCTGCATTGCATAGGCTACATAGGCCAGGTAAAATGGGCAAACAAAAAACGAAAAAAAGATTACGTTTCCTTGTAACTGGTAAAATGTAGGTATACAGCACGCTGCAGGGCATAAATTAAATACTCATCCCGTGGAGTTAAATTCGTGTATTTTGAATTCTTGCAGCGATTAATGCATGATCAATTGCAATGAGTCTACTTTCTTGCCAATCAGTCGGGACTGTTAAGGTAATTTTCTCTTTTGTTGTCTCAACGTTTTCTGGCAACAAATGGATCAGTTCATATCTGAGCTCCGGTTTAGTTCAGTCTTCCTTGTAGTGGCATCCAGTTAGAATTAGAATATTTAGCCTCACCTTAAATGGCAATTATTGTAGTTTTGCGTATACATATTTGATGAAGAATTGGATTTTACGGCCACTGCTGAGGAATTAATTTGCTTTTTTAATTTATAATCACAGATTGGGTGTAAAGCATCACAGCGGCTTTGGATTTGAACAGTACAGAGCAGTGCCAAGTTTACTGACAAATTCTAGCGATTTCACCTCGATTTCTTGGCACGATTACGATAAGTTGTAGGAAAGTTTGAATGGTTTATTTTTCTTATCTTAACGAAACGTAGGGAATATAAAAAGCAAAAATATCTGATAACCAGTAGAATCGAAATTAAAATGATAAATACGATAAAAAAAAATATAATAATAAAAGGCATTTTCCTATACGTTTTCCCTTGTAAGAAGATTTTTAAAACCATTAGTCTTCATACGAAAAATAAAGCCGGAAAATAAATTCCCAATCTTGGCTGTCGTTATCAGGAAGCTGACCAGTTCACCCCTTGTAGGTCCTTGACCCCAACAGAAACGATGTTCTAGCGATGCCAAATGACGGACGGATCAGCCGACACATCCAGTCGACGAGATCCATAAGCTCACCCAACACTGAGGAGAAGAAGTATCTGTGGAACAGAATACCATTTCTACAGCAGAGTGGACAAACCCTCTAAATCCGTCAATCGATGTGCGATAGCTGGTCAGGATGCATAAGATTGTAATTCTACAGTTTAAATTCAACATCAGGGTCTAAAATTTGGCCACAGGTTGTAGGGGCGTGTGCTTTGAGTGACGAGGCTACTCAACAAGCAATCGAATTATAATATAAAGAAGGTGTCTATGAAGAGACCGAAATGTTATTGACTCACCGTCAATGAGTGCAATATTCAATAGAAATGAAAAGTGTAAAGAAAGCAGGCGAAAGAACAGAACCTTGCAGTATCCCGCACTGACGTTCTTTAGTGAAATGATTATGATGAATTTTCACTAACAATGAGGCCGAATGAAAATAATTGCAACTGTCCAATGGTTGGTGGAATCGCTACTAGCTATTATTCTACAAAACCTTAAGAGTTTTTGTTTAAGTACCCCGAAAGATAGGACTCCTACCTAGTCATGTCTTGGGGGGGGGGAATAGTAGTAGAGTGTTCGAAATTTTTAATCAATCTTAGGGTTTGTGTTAATCGACTGCCCTTCGCAAATGTTATTGATAATCGAGTTGGAGCTCGATCAGATTGAAAGAATGTCTAAAAGATTGAAACATTGGTATTTTGTTTTGTTGAAAATTCTTCGACAGTTACAAACACTTCATACCTACCGCTTCCACTTTGACATAAACATAATTTCCGTTACTGAATTAAATTTTCATCGACCTAACTCATTTTCGAACTAACAACTCTTAAAACAGTTCCTTAATGGCTATAAAAACATTAAACGCGAACAAAAGACCCAATTATCATTGAGCGCCACGACAGATAAAGGCAAGCATTCTTAATTGTCGAGAAGTTCGAACGTGAGCAATTTTTTTTCTCGGCAAGTTGAAAAGCGGTGCCGGAGGAGAGGCTCGTGCAAAATTTCTTCAATTTTGTACTTCTTTGAACTTTCTTCGTGTTTATGCCTCTTGGCATTCACCTAGAAGTTTTCAAGTACCATTCTTACGAGTTGTTTCCCCTTGAGGATTGCTACTTCTTACATCATGATGGACCTCGGAAAGCAGAGCTCTGCAGAAGCATGTGCATCTTCATTTCGGTTTCATTCATCAATGTGCTCGGCTGCTTCGTGGTGCAGCTTGATCTGTAATCCAACCGCAAGTCGATGATACGGACGTGTAAAAAACTCTCGTGTGTATCTTGATATTCGCGTGCAATAAACACTTTTTGTGCGATAAATGTGATCAATCCGAACAATATTAATGAGTTTAAGATCTGACTGAATATTGTGGTGTGGAGTTTTGTATGTTTTTTTTCACTGTGATTTATTGAAACTGTTTTTAGTGACACACAACTAAGAGGATTAGAAGGATAGAGAAGGAAGTTGTTGCATTGGGAATCCAGTAAGTTTAGCTTTTTTGGATGATCTTGAAAGTAACTGAAATAGAACGCAATTCTTCAATACTTATCAAGTAGAATTTAGCCAGAACAACCAATCACCCACATCTCTAATAACAGTATGAAGCAGTCCAATTAGCCTAATCTAAAACTGCAAGTACTGCAAATCTATATAGTATTCTGTTACAATGTGGAAAAGGTGCCGTGTTTGCTGAATTGCACTCATTTGTGTTCCTCGCTTAAGCAGGAACACAGCCCGCGATCATGTAAAGACGAATATTATAACACTTGGAGTGTTAACTGTTCTCTGCCTCTTGGAGGGCTATGGGAGCCATTTAAAATTACTTAATGGTGGAGAAGCCGGCAGAATTATGGACTTGATAGCGAGCAAATTTCATTTCAATAGCGGAAATTATTTGGTTCATTAAGTTAAACACAGTAATAGAATGGCTATTCGTACCTCATTAGTCCGTAGATTGCTTTTATTGTTCCATGTCATTTCTATTCTAGAGATAGAAATCAGAAACCAGGAAGGTTTTTGCTCACGTTTACTACGATTCCCCTGTACTATTTCAATTATATCGGATTGATGATTTTCATTTGTTTTTAGGGTAAAAGGGTGTCACAATAGGAAAAATAATATCCAGAGTACCTACCATACTCTCATTTCCTCTTCAACTGTTCTGCTTATAGATTTGAAATTTAACGCTTACCAATTTGATATTGGTTGGAAACCCAGACCAGAGTTAGAGAACTCGCCGAACCCAACATCTTTATAGCAATTATTTCTTGCTCTCGATTCTCAAAAAAGTCCAAGTGAAAAGGCTGGTTTTTTGCGAACTTCTTGAAATTCAATCCAGCTCACGACAGCGATTTTATTGCAGATATTTTAGTTTTTTTTCCACCAGGAAAGGTATAAGTACCACAACAGCCCAGTTTCTTTTATTTTCAGCATTTCTATAGAGTTGCAATGACTCTCGAAAAAATTATTGAAAGGATTCTACTTTACAGAAACAAATCACTATAAAATGCAACCATTTAATGATCCCGGAAGATCAAATCAAAATTCCAAGCCTCTCAGGCATCATCTTATATTTATACACAAAGCTAACCGCAATTGTAATTGCTTCCTAAAATAAGGCTAATTCGCACCTATAAATATTCTGTAGCTCTTTGCTCTAACTTTCTATTGCCTGAGGATATTTATTAGGTAGTAAAACGAAAATTAGCTTTGTGGGTTTATTGCATCTCTTGAGGCAATCATCCTCAACCAAAGAGGTCAATAAATCTGTTGCCAGTAGACTTGTGTCATGTTCACAATAAAAGTTGCATTGTTATGGATGGAGTGGGCTGGAACCGGAAGAAACTGCATAGTGGATGGTAATTATACCAAATTAATTAAACAGCATATTTCTTCTGGTCTGCAGCTTCTCTCGTCAGGGCTATTATTAATGCGATGAATTGATTTTGAAATAAAAAAGTAAGCAGTTGGGACTGGCCCGTTGTTCAACATCGTTTTTGATTGGATTTTAGTACTTTTAGTTTAAGTTAGGGCTTAATTAATGGCTAGGAACGCAGAACAAAGCGAATACCAATGGATATGGAAACCCATTAGGGTGACTAACCTGATTATCAGAATTACTGTGAAGCGGACGATTAGAACGAAGAAGTCACTTTTAATTGGAATTCTTCATAATTATTTGCAATTTTCAACAGATTTAAAAGTTAAAGTAGTTCCCATAGATCAAATCTACCACCTCTATGTCCTTCGCAAAGTGCCAGGTTCGTACATGATTTGAAAAAGATTCGAAAGTAGCTTTTCTCTAGGGATAGTATTCGAAATCGGAAAGAGCGTCTCTTTTTTAGGTGGGATCCGCTGAAAAATTTTGAAGAATCTAATGATAAGTCTTTGGATATCTTGTACTACTTTAAAAAGGGCATTGCACATCGGAAAATATAGTTAATTGGGATCTTCCGTCAATGTTCAATGAGATACCCAATCCAATCAAAGAACTGAGTTTAGTTGACCCTAGCAAAATTTTGAAAGTATCACCCAAATCAGCGACTTTGGACTAAGTTAAATTAAATGCTGTTCCCGTGCATTTGTCATGTTGCAGAATTATTCACTTTCGGTTGAATAAAACGGTTAAATGATCCGCAAAAGTCTGTAAAATTCAACAACAAATTATAAACAATCTAATGCAGTTTCGGCCTGCTAGAAATGAACTTTACTACGTGATGGAAACCATCGATTCATACAGTGTAGCTCGTCTATGCTTCGGTTGCAAGAAATTCCTTAATCGTTACATGATTAACTCTTAAATGATTGTCGACTATTAAAGTCATTTCTCCCAATAACTAAAATTCACGGCTTGTAAAAGTGACAATCATTGTAAAATTGGGCCCTCATAAAAAGCCACATTAAGTGCCCATTTCAATTTCCCTAGTTTTACGATTCGTTCGCATTTACTAACTGGTCATGAACTTAACCTTAATACTTTGTTACCTCTTTTAACAGCAATTTTCCGCATTTTGGTTCATTGACTCGACAAATCGTTTGTTTACGTTTCCTCGAAGACAAACCTCAGGGAAAAAGTTTTTTTTCTTTCTTGCAATGGCATTCGCCGTGGTGAGGCTTATTAATTTTCCATTTTAACGAGTTGAAGTTGCACCTGATGGATATCCATGATGATGTGCACAGACGTCACATTAATACTATAAAGCACATAACTATGTTCTGCCAGCAGTGATAATATCAGCGATCAAAAGATATTTTCGATTGCCATATCTGTACAGATTATCTGAATGAATGAAAACTGAGGCTGGGAAGGCACGAAGTCGTGTTAGGTACGCTATGCAGTTTATGATTTAGGAAGAGACGTACTGCAACACCATGCAATTCGTATGCGCACATCTTAATATATACTGATATGCACCTCGGACAGGAAGGCATCTTCAAAAAGTCATTACGGATTGACTGATGCATTTTCCGGGCCATTATTGATCACTGACCATTCACTTGAAAACAGGATTGAAATCCAGGTTAAGTACGTCTTTCCCAAAACTATGGAAAAAGCTATTTTGGAAGCCATGAAACAATGCCTTGTAGGCAATCAAGGTCGTGATTACGGCACTCAGAACAAAAAGGTCAAACGGTTTCTGGAACGAGACCAAATTTTATTGATAAACGGCAAAAATCGCTCTTCAGAAAATAGATCTATGACGAACGCCCTTTCAGATCCTCCAGCGCCCGACTAAATCATGTTTTTTTTTATCTTCAAAGTGCTGCTTTTCTTGTGTATTCTTGCGAACTCGAGTAATTTCGCTAATTACATCACCGCGCACCGGCACCGCACAGTGTTAAGGCCTGTCCGATGAATAAAAGCGATTAACCCGACAAACGATTTTTTCTGTTATTAATTCTTTATACCCGGTGCTCCTCCTCGAACAGTCCCGCGAGGCCCGCACTTTACTCCAACAACCGGCACCCATCGATTCAGAACTGTTTCCGTGTTGATTGATTTAATGCTCAAGCTGGGCAAATTTCAATGAAACTTTCTGATTTATTTTGACTAAAAGAGAATTTGGATTACTGGAATTATTGAGAATATTTTACTGGGTCAGTAAATTATTAGTGCAGGTTTAGACCTTTCGTGTTCCATGGAAATCGAAGTCATGGGCTTTCAATTTTCCCGTTCCACTTAAAATTCATGAATTGCACTGGCTTTTCGAAATTTTGTTCATTTTACAAAATAATGTAATTTGGACGATGAGAATGTCCAAGTGGATGGACATTTTATAAATTGGTTTGACGTGATCTAAACCGTGAAATACTTTCACATCAAGCCACGCCGATTACGATTGAGGAATGTTTTGCACATATTTCTAGATTTGGTAATAAACCTCATACATTCCTTTTGCTTTCTAATAGAAAGTATCCCACAAAAAATGTTTGTAACGCTAGATAATGAAAAAAGTATATGATAAAAATGAAGCGCAAATTTTGGCGATATTGACGACATTAATGACTCAATGGGAGTGCAGAGTGACTCGTATTCATGAGATCGAAGGTTCGAAACACGTCTGTATCCACTACTGGTTTCAGCACGAGAGATGGTGTTGAAACATACTTGTGGTGGTTCCGAATCCACTTTAATCAGTAAATCTTGTAGCAAAACTTGTCAGAAAACAGATAAGTTTCCTCATCTAACCTTCAATAAGTCGACTAAGTTAGCGATTATAAAATTCTTTGGGAGAGAAGGTCATGAGACCCTATTTGGGTTAGTTTTGTTTTTGCACTTTACCTTTGGACCTATCACATTGAGTGTTCCTATTCCGAAACCTGTTTCTTTTTCAATTCTAATTAAAAAAGCTTTCTGTCTTAATTTCTTACAATACGTTTTTAGTTCGAATTTCTTAAGTATCGCGCATCATTCAAGTTTTTGTTCCTCCGCATCATACACACATTTAAATTCTGTGTATTAAACTAGATCACTTTCCCATTTAAAATTACTCTAGAAAATCAATATAGCATCATGAGCGGGTGACTGGCTCACCATCCTAACCTAACCTAACCCATTTCAAAGGCGATCGTTACTGATCTAGATCAACAGTAACCGGTCACCGGGAGAATACGAATATCGCGATAAACAAAAATCTCAAGATCAAAGGTAAGCATAAACCATAAACCCACTGACTTATATTGGACTGTTTACATCACCTTTCCGGTGTATCCCACAAATTCTGCTCCTATGGTGAGTGAAATTCCCCCCTCAGATCAGTGAACAGCGTCCAGGTGCTGCCCATGCACAGTGACACGACACCTTGTGGTGCTGTTGAAGTAAGTAACGGGTTGGTTTCTTGCTTGCCTGGGAATTAATCGTTCTTCTACCGTTCTAGAGTTTCCTGTTGGGTACTCTTATCAAGATTAATTTTGTCTTATGTTATTACATCGTCCAAATGTAGGTCCACTACTGCACCATATCCGGTTTCTGTAATAATCCAATCTGGGTCAGTCTCAGAGAAGCGAACTGCTTGCTGCTGCTCAGTTATCAAAGTGTACCGATGGTACCGCCCGCACGTTTTATGGCGCACCACCGGCACAACTTACTATACTAGGCCCGATTTTAACTCGAATTAATGACTTCATTGAGAAATGATTCTAGGAGAGTGATAGAGAATTTTCACGGTTGTTGGTCGCGTGATTATCGGGCACGAAGCAGCATAAATAGTACAAATGACTTGATAAATATAATAAGGCCTTTTGTTCTCCGTTAGGTGTAGAATGTTCTGACAATAATTGGCCGTACATATCAGATTTTTTACGGTTTTGTACCAGGAGTAAAGGGTGGAGCAATTATTTAGTATGCGGTATTAACAGGTTTTCTTTTTATAATTATGTAGGAGACATTAACGGTCTGAAATATTTTCCAGTAAACTGAGACGCGTTAAAAAGAAGGAATGTATTTAGACAAAAAAGCTCAAACGTCTCAGGCTATGGACTTTGTGAGGCTACTGTTAAGATTGGCTTATGTGCTTTAGTCAGATAATTCGTTGATGAAAAAAATCACTTTGATGTGAAAAGACAATTTCCGTATTGTAACTTTCTGTCCAAGTGTTTAATTTTCATAATTTTGGATGATGTCTTCTCTATTTCGAGATTAGGGCCAGGGTGCCTTAAGGTTCCGCTCTCTCAGCCACATTCTTTTTCTTTTCATGAAGGAATTGTTCGCGCTTTCTTTCAATTAAATTCACTGTCCCTTGTTGAAATTAGTTGAGATTGCACAACTAGGTATATCTCTTAAAGAGGATATTTTTAAAAAATACTTCGCTTGGAGCAAAACAAATTGTTGTTATCTTCAACACATCTAAGACCCAAAATTGTGATTTCTTCCAAATACTCCTCAAATTTCATTTAACCTATTTCTGCCGATGGAGTCGATATTTCAAATTGGTCGTCTATCAATATCTTATCCATTCATATATTCAGCAGGACGACGCACAGCCTTATCCACATCAGGCAAAGAATAAAGGGAGACTCTTTTATTTCTATTTCAATAGATACTGTTCTGATGAAATTTTTCGTCTTATTCTCTATTGAATCCATTCCAAAGTAATAATTATAAACTCGTTGTTCAATCTTAAAAAATATTTTATTATATCTTAAAAAACATTGCCGGGTTCGTGATACATACGGGGGCTTCTGCACTACACATTTCAATTTTTTTTTTCTGATCGATGGTAATACTATTTCCAACCAAATCGACTGAGCCTGGAAAACGTGAAGAAAAGCTCCCAGCAAGCTAGAAGACCCTCTCATTTATGACGACTGCGGCTGAGATTGCCTTATGGACCGGACCTCAGATTCAAAGTACAAACGCTGCTTTTTCGCAGTGGAAAATTCAATTGTTAAGTGGAAATAGACGGAATCAACAGAACCCAAAATAATTACAAATGAAACCATCTCATTTTGAAAAAATATCATTATTAACAAATGATTTTTACACAATACAAAATTTCAACTAAATTACTTAAACCACAACTTAAGCTGCTGACAACGCCTCCTCCTCAAATTCAGAAATCAGTTTTTTCGTTACCCGCACCCCATGAGATTTCATGTGACAATAGAGACCAGCATTTTGGGCAAAAGCCTTATCACAAATCGCACAAACATACTCCTTTACATCAGAATGGATCTTTATATGTGACTGGAGAGCTCTCTTCCTCGGAAACGCTGAAAAGCAAATCTCACACTCATAAGGACGTTCGTCAGAGTGGCAAACCGCGTGATTTTTAAGCAGATTCTTCGAGAAAAACGACTTCCCGCACTCGTTGCACTGGAAAGGCCTGGTATTCGTGTGTCTTTTTCTATGTTCAGTCAATTTACTAGAAGTTGAAAAGCTAGTACCACATCTGTCGCACTGGTACGGTTTTTCTCCGGTGTGTGTCCTCATGTGAATCCGTCTGTCCACATTCCGTACGAATCTCTTATCACAGAATTCGCACTTGAAACGCTTGTCGCCCAAGTGAGCTCGTATGTGAACAATTAAATTCATTTTGTGGGTAAATGCTGAACCGCAATAATCGCATTTGTGGGGCCTTTCTCCTGTGTGGATCATGACGTGATTAGCCAGCAATCGCTTGGTGCGAAAACATTTGCTGCAATGCTCACAGCTAAACGGCTTTTCACCCGTATGAATTCGTTCGTGACTGATGCGAGCGGATTTGTCTTTGAACTGGTGACGGCAATATCTGCACGTCAACGGATTTGTACTTCTGTTCACCTCGGTCCCCTTCACTTCGAAATCAGAATCGCTCCCAGCAAAATCTTCGAAACTATCCTCCGAATAGAAATGGTCTTCATGCCGTGATTTGTGCTTTTCGAAACTTGTTTTTGTGAAATACTGCCGGTTGCAAGGCTTGCAATACAAATCTGGCCTAGCTTTCTTTCTGTACTTCGAAGATGTGGAGTTAGACGATTTGAGTGAGGCACCAGAATCATCGTTTCCGTCGTCATCGTACTCATGATTTCCACCCAACGTTTTATCGAGAAAGGCACGGAAATCCTTGAAATAATCTGTGTCTGTGGCTTCTGCAGTCTTATGGTTCTTGGTTCTGTTATCACAGGCTACTGATTCAAATTCATCTTCTGAATGAGCCTCCGACTTAACTTCGGCAGTTATTTGATCGTCGTTATCGACCATTATAGGATCCTCCAGGCTTTCTTGTGTTTCAGTGCTACTCAGGTGATCCCTTTGCATGTGCTGAACAAATAAATTAATACTCTTGAAACGATCATCACAAAATGTACAAAGAAAACTGAATTTTCCGCTGTTCGAAACGAAAACTTCACCGCACTTGGCCGTGTAGTTGTCATCCTCGCAGTTGTCAGCCGTGGACGAGATTTCATCCAGTTCAAGTTTATGCTCGTCCTCATATTTTACGTATCTTTCGTTTGTTTTTATAAACTCGATTTCTATTAAACTCATTATTATGTTCACTGGCTTAATACGATACAGGTGTGAGCGGAGATCGGACTGTTTTTAAATAAATAACATCACCGATAGCGTGGAATACGTTTGTTGGCCTACTGAACTGACGTTTAGTTTTTCTCACTGTCGCCGAGTTTGGCGCTGGGCTGTGCCGTGCTGTGAAAGTATCATTCACAATAGTAAACATAAGAGCAGAGAGATGCATTTAATTTTTTTTCATGTTTTTGTTAGTGGAAATATAAAGTAGGAAATATTCGTATTAAGTTTACTCTTTCTCGATTAATAGAAAAGAAATTTTAACATTACATACGATACCGCACAGCATAAAGTATAAAATATAAAAGATATTCTAGTGAATAGTTCAGATGCGTAATCCTAGGTAAGGGGAGTTTTTAGGACTTTTTTTCTTGCATCTTATATCTTTTAAAAGAAATAATATCCAGAAATTTTGTACAGTTTGCAGGCTCTGACTTTTGTTCTTATGAATAAAGCTATATAAATTTTTCAGATGATTTCAAGAAATAAAGTGTACACCGAAAGGCAATCAGATCTATGGGTCAGATACTTGAGGAGTCCTAACAAAAGAACAGAAAGGAACGCTAGGTGGATTTGAGCGGAGAGTCCCACCTTCTGTTAACGTGAAGTCCGAGATAGGAATAGTTAATACAACCGAAGAATGAATCATGAGTCATTTCTTAATTTTTGGGGGCTTCCAATAAAATCTAGAAGGCTAGAATGAATTATCGCAGCTTGTCCTGAAGGGAAACTACGTTAGAAACTGGAAATATGGAAAATATCTTTTCAAGTAACTTTCTACTTAATATATTTTCAATCGAAATGAGTAATTTATTAATTTTGATTTGACTTGACCCCGAAATTGTTAGCTTCTCTAGAAATGTCTCACCCTTCAGGCTCTGCAAGCCTTATTTGTAGATCATGTCTAGAAAATTTTAATGCTTAGTAATTTTGCATCAGAGTCAATTTTCTACTTCACTGTCAGCAAAGAGTTTCTAACGATTATCGTTGGAATGTAATTAAGGACAACGCACGCTCTTCAATGAAGCAGCGACTAAGAACTCTATTCAAATTCGCAAGCTGCCACTCGTTATATTCTACTTTAATTAATTAATTTTCCCATGCCGTAATGACTCCTGTTTGAAACCGGAATAAATTGTTCTTTCAGCCATAATTGCCGGCAATCAATCAATAGTGAAAAACACCTCACAGTGAAATGTCCGAACGGCTGTGAAAGCTTTGTGACACTAATGTAGTCCTCATAAAATGTTATTCACCGTTAAAATGAAGCATGCAATCCCATTTCATTTGTATAACAAAATCGCAAAGTAGTTCTTTTCCCCTTGGTTCCATATTTCATAACGAGATCAGGCTTAACCCCAAAAAAAAGACAAAAACAACGCCGGCCACATAAGGTCCGCGCGAATAAAAAACATAGTTTTTCAGGGAAAAAAGTGTGAAAACGTTATAGTTGCGAGCGATTGCCCAAAAGACTAGAAAAGACGACAACGTAACAAGCCAAGAGGTGTTCTAAAGATACAAAGATAACAGTTACCGCGGAACCATTAAAAAGTATGTCCAGCCGCGACGTGTGAAATTATAGAGAACTGCCGGAAGACCACTCAATTTCCCACAAGCTGTCCGATCTCGTTTAGAACGGGGAACAAAATGATGAAAAGCGCTCCACGTTGTTGTCCCATATTTCTTAATTTCTGAAGATTGGCCGCGGACGACCAGCGCATACCCGGGGATTAAGACATTCTGGACCTCACTTAACCGCATAATTGTGTTGTGCTCCAGCATTAGAAAATTTGAAAGACGCACGCAATTTCTTTTTCGAATCTGTGAAATTTTCTCGTTGTGCCATGGAAATGATCAGTTCTTGAGCGGTGCATTCGGTGCTCCAACTGTTAAGAGGTTGCATATGCCGGTGAAGTAAGTTCATGATGATGGTGACGACTTGCTGAAGAGTAGTAACAGGTACAACGGACAGGTAGGTTAGGTATAGGAAGCTCGCGCGCGCATAATGTGAATAGTTTACTGCTTCGGAAGTGCTACCATCTCCACACTGTCTTAAGCGCTGATAACAAACACTCTTTGATGGTGGGCTTAAGACAGTCAGCGGAGCAACAGAAGCGACCGCTGCTTCACTAGGCTCTGCAGTTAATTTTTGAAAACAGTTACGACGGTGCTTCACGCGAACTAAGATCGCTTTAATTCTCGTGAGCTGTGTGTTTATCGTCATTTAGCAGTGAAGATCACGATCATACGTGCGATCGGTTTTCAGTGATAAAGTGTGATACTGTGGAACAATGAGTTGAGATGTTCCTTTTGCTGCCTTTTAAGTGATTTAATCCGTTAACGAAGATTGTTATCTTTCTGTTCAGTTAAGAATGAGTTCTAGGTGAAAGTGCCCTTAGGATATAGCAGCAGCAGCAAACTGATGAAGTTATCATTAATCGCGTGTTCTAGGAAGCAAAGTTTGCTGTTCGATTTGTAAGTTCCATCACATTTTATAAAACAAAAGACTTTAAGAGTTGCTTAGCATTGCTTAGATGGGCTAGCGCTAAAGTATGAATTGTCTTACGAGCCATTTTTCTATCGATCAGACAAATTTCTACACCCCGTTGTGCAGCGATAAATACTCTTGAGGTCTTAATTTCGAAGAGGATCAGTAGCAAGATCTAACGAGTAACAAGCTGTATTTACCCCTTATTGCTACAGCAGCGTAAAGTAATCTCATTTTATGATTTGTGATGCTGGCAATTTTTCTATGCGGGAAATGATGAATATCTTTCCTTCCAACGTATGCTGGTAGCCCCGAAATGCCAGGGTCTGGATAGAGGTTGTAAAATTGCAAACGCTTGCCACAGACAAGCGAAGATCACTCCAATCCTTTACCGCTACCGACCAAGCCAGTCTGAGCTCTAATTCGTAGACGCTGAGGGCTATAAAGAATTATGTTTTTATTAAACTCTTTGAGCCTTTGAATAAGTGCACGAAATATTGAGATATTATACAACATTTTGTCAATTTATTTTTTATTTTGGACTATTCCCAAATATTTTACTTCACTTCCACGTATGATTGCTCTGTTCCCAACTGAGAAAATCAATATTTCCACTTTGTATTTTTAATAAAGTAAAGTTAGGGTTCAAATATAGATCCTGCTCAGTATATGAGTTAACCATGATTTAAGGTTTTCACGTCAATATTGGCAACTACCACACCATATTTCTGTTCAGGTGAAGCTCAGAATCAATCCTCAAAAGGCAAATGCTTACCAGTATGGTCCTACTGAAGATTGTACATAGGAAAACCTTACAAATTAGGTATAGCACTAATAGCAGCTATAGAAATGCTTCTATGTTTATCGCCGTTGAATTTTGCGATGCAGAAGCAGCCTGTTTTGACTGTAAATAGGCCTCTGATGAATGACTTCCTAAGTAATGCCATCAACAGTAGGCAGTCAATAAGAATAGAGGAGGGTTAATAAAGGAAGGAGAATGATTTTCACTGACACCAAGGCAATAATTCATTGGATAAATTCAGTTTTCTGAGTGCCAAATCAATAGGACTATGGGACTTTTGTTTATGGCAGTATCAGGATCGAGGGAGGACGAGGAAGCCTATTTCTCGCTAACAAGAGCCATAAAACTCAATGCGATACTACTCCAACCAGTGTAACTGTAAGGAAGATTGCACACACGTGCAGCACGTTATTGGCAACTTCCTCCTTAATGTGTGTATAATCATTTAAAGCCTTTGCTCTGGGCATTCCAAAGTGCATCAATTTTTCATGGATCTGGAAAATGACAGATATTTTAACAATGTTCAACACTTCCACAATTTCAACCTCCTCCTTCATTAATCTCTACTAATATTCCCTGCAAGAATATTGACTGAATCGAGTGGTACTCACTTGGGTTTACAATCAATTAAAAACAACTTTCTGATAAAACTAAGATTCTTTAAAAATTTTATGTTTGCAGAGCATTAAAGAATTGCTTAAGTTTATTAAGGAAAAGGAGAGCACTTGAACAATATTATTTTTAACTATTTTCCACAATAGAGTCTCATTATCACAAAACTAACCATCTAAACAGGAAGATGAAAAATACTGCTCAGCTTGTTATGAAATACTTTTCCTAATATTGCTCCCAAACCTTCATCCTTATTTGAAGTATTCCTCTGATCATCAGTAACAATGGAACCGTCAAAATAAACCAAATTTGGCAAAATCTTCAATATTTCCCGCCTATACTGAAGTTCGTCATGCTCTGTAACTCCATTTAGAGTCGTCGCTCCCACCGGGTTACTCATCATAGACAGTTGTTTGAGTACAGGACATTGAATCTGTAGCATATGCAGCCAGTCAATAATATTGATAATGTTGCAATTATTGAGCCAAAGTATCTCTAATTTCGGCATCGAAGGAAATGTAGACAAATCTGGACTTGGATTTCTGTCTAGTATTAACGTGTGCAGATTCTGAAATGATGTGAGAAATGACAAATCCTTAAATTCATTATAGCTCAAGTCAAGTGTTTGTGTCCTGTCGCTTAGATACTGAATAAGTTGCGTCGGAAGAACATCCAAATTGTGGTAGGCAAGTGAGACATGATGTAATTCTTCAAAATCTTCGTCCTGTTCACTTTCGGTACCTTCGCACTCATCCTTTGTGTATTCCAGTGAATATTCCATAATCGCGCAGATGTAATAAATCTGGTTAAATTAGAATTTAATTTCACAGAAAACTCACTTTCAGACGAAACAGACTTAAAACGCTCACAAAAATTGCCAAGTATCAATCGTAGAACAAAGAAAATCGAAAAGAACACTCACTTTCACTTCGGTTCTCAGCACTTTAAGAGACTAATCTTAGTCCAGCGCTCAAATACTTCAATTTGTAAAAGTTTTTACTATTATCATGCATCAATTGTTTGGATCCTTCCTCTTATCAAGACTGATAACTGCATCAGAAAAACAAATCTCGTTTCGACTGGTTTTTGGTTGAATTGACGAATGTGCCCGATTCCGATTTCATGTCAACCCGAATATAGCTGAAAAATCATAACCGATGCCATAACCAAATCACCAATCCCAACTCTGAGGTAACTGTCGGCAAACACCACACCAAAAATTAATTTTCATGCGCTGCGATCTGTTGCTTCTGCTCTGTAGATGCACTTCGCATTCCTAATTTTTCTTTTTTTTGTTTCTTTTTCTGATGTAACTGGGTAAATATAAATTTTTGGTCGTTTTTAGACGATAGCATCCGCTAAAAATGATCGAAAATCTAAGATGCTTGTGTAAACGAACGACAAGGGAAAGTCCATTTGGTTGTGATTTATGTTTGCCTAATAGCTTGGACCCCTGGTGATTTTGTAGTCTGACACGATGATTTTTGGACGTAATATTTGGGATTTTTTTCTTTTTGTTGTTTGCACCGAAATTATGAAGCGAAATGGAAATTATGATTAGCGGATCTGGGGAGATATTTTTGCACTACAATAACCACAAGAGCCTAGAGTGTTTTCATCAATATCAAATGGAAATATGCTTCTTCCGGTGATGGATTGCGATTCTTTTTCAATAATGAGCCCTTTTGTGGGTTATAAAAGTATACAAATTGTAGAATTAATGGAGTTAAAAGTATCATAAATAGTCGCAGAGCATAATTTAGGTCCTCAAGAGGTGTATTATCAAGAATTATTTAATACCAATTTCCGTTAGACCTGAGATTTTCTGAAGGCAAATGTTAATATCAAATGATCAGGCCAAGACAGGCAAATTTTGGATTTCTGGCCATAATAATGATTTTTAATTTTATGTAGGAGTCGATTCACGTTCTGAAGAACTTAGTAAAGATGATCCCAACTCATGATCAAGAACAAATTTAAAATCAATCTTCATATGATTAGGGAGATCGAGAGTAATATTACTAATGAAAAATACGAGAAAAGTTAAAGTTGACGCTTTCTATAAAAGCTCATGTTTTTGCATTTATTTACGTTAATACCAGATTGACGCTTTGTTGCCTGACGGTACTTATAAGTACCACCAATTTATATAACAATATTTTAGTCTACTTTATACGCAAACATTTACAGTTTGTAAAACTGATTAGATTTTTATTTCAGGTAATTTTTAAAGATTCTACAATTTGCATCGCCTATTCTCCTTGCTTGCCTATATGGACTGTTCAGTCCAGTTGTAATATTTCTAGTATAATCCTCTACATATGTATCCTACTCCAAAAATGTAGAAGAAAATACAAAAAAACCCAACCGTTTATTCGAACTGACGCAACGCATCGCACAAAAATATGTTATGCGGTCCAAAAAATGTCGAATTAATTTCAGAAAATTATGAAAATTACTCTGAACAAATTAGCTACACCACACGCATAATGATTTTCACAAAAAAACACCGCCCAAAAACTTACTCGTGCTACTGCATAATTTTTGAACTCGCTAAAATAGTAAATTTGCATACCATTTCAAATCAATCCACGACATCTCACCTCCAGTAAGGCCGTTATCCGCCAAGAGGCCCTATCATCATTTGAATGTTTCAAAACAAGATCACCGCCTCGTCTAAAGCGAACCAACCGCCCAACTATCAATTAGGCAATTACACAATTTAAGGCGCACTTCTCCTACAACAACATTACAACAATTCTGCACCAGCCAAGACATCTGTTGTTCGCCCATTAGTCACCGCCCTTTGTTTTCTTTCATTCCAGATGAGCTGCCAGAAGCGGCGTAATCGTTGCACTGAGGCTTCATGATGGTTCGCCAATTGTTAATCATATTACTCCATCAGCTGTTGTGTTATGGTAGTTGGGCATTGAGACCACCGCCGTTTTCATCGCACTCAGCATCATCATCATCATCATCGAAGCCCATTCCGCCACGGCCACATTTTCCAGCACGACCGGGCAACAAAATCTTATCGGTTCAGGCCAACTGTACCCGGGAACTGTTCGAAATCAAAGTTGATCTGAACAAGAAATTCCATGGGATACTGTTTGCAAAAGATTTCTTGGAGGAGTGCAGATCCAGAGGGAACACATTGTCCACGGTGACACTAAAGGTGCCAACATCCGGATGTGGAGTCAGATCTGAACCCAAGCCTGATGGCAGTCTAGAATTGTCGGTGCGAATTATGCTGCAAATGGATGAAAAGTTGAGGCAGAGCTCAGATCTTGAGGCAATAGTAAAGTGCAATCTACCCGCTAACATGATGAGCATGGACCTCATGGAGAGTGGGGAAGCGAAGAAAACTTACAGGTAAACACTTAATTTCTCTGGCCGGACTTAATTTTAGGATACTAGAAGATAGACTTGCTTATGCAGTCGAATTAAGTTAATTTAAGGAAAATTTAAAGAAATTATTACTTCTCAATGCAAAGAAAAATTGAAAAAAAGAGAATTTCATTGCCGAAACCCGGGATTGAACCGGGGACCTTTAGATCTTCAGTCTAACGCTCTCCCAACTGAGCTATTTCGGCCGGTGACAAACATTCATCTGGGAGTGTTGAATAATTCAGACTCTGCAAAACTTTTTCTAGCCTGTTTTATTTCAGAAATGGCCGAATGAAACCAACAGACGAGGAGACGCCAACACCACCGCGTGTTCGTATTTGGTTGGAATTAGGTGGCCCTGGTGGAACAGGTTCAGTGGAAGTCGGTCAACCAACAACTTTATCTGTTCGTGCTGTTGTTCCTGGTACGATTGGAGTAAGAGTAGTTGATTGTGCTGCTCTTGACGGTTTAGGCGAATCTTCCCAGCAACTTCTCGATGAACGAGGATGCCCAATTGATGAACAGGTGAGTAAAGTATTCTCAATTGTGATAATACTGACAACAAATGATGGTTGGGTGGGAATAAACTTGATTTATGTAAAAAAAACTTAGGATTAATTAGAGAAGAAATTGAACATAGATTAGCAACATTTACGTCGATAATATTCGCTTTTGTATCGTTAACTTATTTTCTCGATATGAAAATTCATGAACTCTGCTATTGCATTAATTCCCTTTTGTGAGGAACTGAAAAGCAATTGGTGGTGCTTTATTATATTTATATTTTTAGGCTTTGATGTGCGGAGCCAGCATTTATGAACATAAAAAGTCGATTAAATATTTGTGCCATACAAAGTACGACGTTTTTTTTGTTTATATAAATGTTGTGCATTTGTACTGTTTTTGACTTAATGCATGTGCAAACATGTGCACATTACAGTCAGCCCTTAGAGCATTAGAGGTCTTAATTAATGATTTTCAGTACACCTCCTCGTCGACCCCTTGTTCTGTTTCAGACTCCACAACAAATACCCCGCAAGGTCTCCCTGCCCAAAAATTTCTACCGCTTTCTTTTAATTGTTTCGTTAGGACCCATTACTTCCGAGCTATACATTACTACTCCAAATGGAATTTCCCAAATCACAGCACAAATCCTCAAATGGACCAGTCTGAAAGAGTTCGTTTCCGGAAAGGAAAAATCAAAGAATACCGACACAACATAAAATTTTACACATTATATCACCAATCATCATATGGCACTTTACGAAATTTTACAAAAATACTACAGTTTGGATTTCCTCGTTATGAATAGAACCTTACATAAGAGCGAAACCAAACCACCCACATCTATACGCAATAGCCAAGCCAAATTACCCCAAAATAGTAAACGTAAAGATTTCTCGGCATAATTAATACTTTAATTGACTCATTAAAAGCTCTAAAGGCCTGAATGGGAGCAGACCTAGTGCAACCTCCAATGATGGTGGCGCACTGTGGGTAATCCTCATCCAAATAAGGAGGCGGCCATAAAACACTTTCGTTTTTTTTAGTTCGCAGAGAAGTTCACGCTTCTTTCATTTCGCGTTTTAATTACAAAAATGTAAGAGATTCACACCGGGCCGCGTAAGACAATGCTCCTCAACTCTGAAAGAAGTAAAAATTAAGATGCAACAGCGATAAAAAGAAATCAAACCAAGTGCTCCCCAGTGAGAGAAAGGCCTTTTGTTTACTTTGGCAAAAATCAGGTGGGTCGCTGACTGCTGTGTTGCTGCTAATTTGTAAGGTGAAGGTACGAATGACATAAGCGAGAAAATTGGGCACTGTACAAGTAGACGCCCTTTTCACTTAGTTCGAATAAAAATAAAAAAAAACCAAAAACAAAATAAACGTAAAATCTGCATAAATTTGTCTTCCCATGCTTAAGGAAAGTGAAGCACATAAATTACCTGGGGTTATGGGCGCGCATGCTCCATCGCTCGTTAATCTCGATTTCTTTACTTCGTTTTTGAAGAAATTCGGTTTTAAGCGAAAGTGAAGCTCGCATTTGCACGGACACTTAGCTGTCATGATTGGCTTATATCACGATTATTACTTTCAGATAAATGTTCGGAATTTTAAAGGATTTTGAGAAATAGTTTTACGAATTGATTTAATGGCTAATTGCTTTGCTTAATTTATTGAAGGCGAAAATAAGCACGAAAAGCGTTGTGCTCCACCTGTTGGAAACATTTCTTAAAGTGATTCGACACGTTTCCTTTATTATTATAGTAGTGTCTTCCGTTATTAAGGAATCATAAAATCCTCTACTTATTAATAAGCGGAAAAACACCTGTTCTAATTGTTCTCAAATATGCAGCAAGGTAACGGCCTCACAGTTAAGTTGCGTGCGATCTAATATCTGTTGTTCTTCAGATAGTAACAATGTATACAAGTCGTTCTCAGCTAGGTATACTTCCTCAAGATGGTATCATCAAAAACAAAGTTCAGATTTTTCTTTTGTTACTTATCTTAAATCTTTACGTGTTGCTTCTCTCCGAAGAATTTTATTTCCTCCTCCAATTCTTGTCGAACATCCATGTGAAGATGATAACTTTGCTGGTTTTAGTCAAACTATACACATTCACACAACTTGAGATTTAGAAGGGCATAACAACAGGTGACGAAAACTCATCTATGTGTTGACAAGTGTTTCAATTAAACCAACTGATTATATCGTGGATTTCGAACCATTAATTGTCTAGTGATTATTCTATTGTCAGTAGGAAAACCTTGACCGTTCGTGGATGCTGGTGGAATATGAACTCCGATCCACTGAGCCACGGATGGCAATTACTGAACTGCTGATTAAATCATTCTATCTTTGACCAGGCCTAAAATCTAAGGTCCTAAATTAGCCTCATAATATGTATAGGGCAAATAAGAAGCTTGCAATTTCACACGGTTTCGTGGTGTGACAGGCGGACAATATGTGCTTATAGGCAGTTTTTTCTCTAACTAGGCTTCAGAGAACTACATTTATCGTACAGATTTATCCGGATACCAGTGATTGAAGCAATTCTACTGGCGAGAATTGTACTTGCACAGCCACTGACTGGGATGTTGCACAGTAAAAGTTTCATGCCAAAATTGTGGCTTATTTGCAACATTTGTTAAGTTAAAAATTCCCAATCCTTCTCTTCCCTAAAAATTTTCTTCCGCTTAAGCTGTACTATGTCCATCATAGGGTTGTTCACTATATGCTTAGGCACATCCTAAAGAAAGGGTTCTAGGTCTACGTTCGACATATTTTGCGTAAGGCACATCCCCTTACTTGGGAAGAAATTTTATTTTCAGATGTTCTTTTTCAAAAAAGAAATGATTTCCTAAATATTTCAATGTACCAAATAGTTTTGTACATGTAAAGGTCTGTACAATCATAATCACGAGAAATCGTCCGAAAATTTATACCTCTCATAGACTGTCTGCTAAAAGTTATCTAAATTTTTGTGTAAAATCTCTAACTATAGTACGGTAATTTTCTACTTGAATGAAGATGCTCACTCAAAGAATGGCTAAGTATTAAGAAAAACACATTTCCCTCTTTTCTGTAGAGTTAAAGAATGAGATTAGCGTGAAAAGGTATCAAGTAGCACTCCTCTCGGATGTCAAGTTCAACAGCATCACTGCCGATTAAAGCAAAACGGTGTTGGATGCTGTATCCAAAGAAATGAAACAGTTTTGATTACGTTGAATAATTTGAACTTGATTCTACATTTTCCCATTGTTGTGGGTTCCCGCCTCTCATCCCTCTATGCTCTTTTGGTACGGTTTTCCAAAAAAAAAAGTGAAAAGCAATGCAATGCAGCTTTATATGAGCTCTATTGGAGGAAGACGTCTTCTTGGAACAATGCGCATAGGTAAAACTCTAACACCTGTCGCCTCTTTTACGGTACGCAGAGCTGTGGAAATTTTCACATTGTAGTGTTGCACTGCAGTCAAGTGGAGGGGGGGTAGTGTTCTGCATGATGCTGGAACTTTGACTTCAACTTCTATCGGAATCGGCAATAAATTCAATGCCAATTGTATGCAAAAGTGCACCAGACAAGATTGGAGCTCAACAAGAAGGAGATTTTTATAATTAAAAATTAGCATTTGGCGAATCCGCTATTAGTGTAACTGCACATCGGTCATGTTATATTAGACTGCGATTGTAGGCCAGTCTGGCTATTCACATTGTTTTTGAAATTTTTATTGCACCTCCAGGCGGACAGGTTGAGTGACTTTAAAGGTCGCCGCGATTACTCGACTGAGAAAGCAGCTCATTATCGCCGGATCAGCAGATTTTATTAACTACTTTATTAGCAATTGCGCTAGACTGGTGAAATTTTTTTTGCGCTTGTACGGTAAAGAACAATTTTTGTGAGTCAGGTTTTTACACCCGAACAAAGGCTGATAGTATGTGAAACAAATTAGTTATCTACAGCAAAGAAACATGGCTTTTAAGAAATGTAATCGAAGACTATACATTTTGCTTTGTAGATTTACATTTCACAGCAGTCTTTAAAAAGGTACTCTAGACACATGAGCCTAATACACTTATCAGTTCCTGTTTTTTTTTGTACCACAAAATATTCGATTTCAATATTCTTTTCACAAAATTTCCGGCACTATTAATATTCCCTTACATATAGAATATAAAACGCAGTATATTATAAGATGATGGAGTACCTCAGGGATCACTGCAAGCTCGCAATTCTTTCAATAATGATCTTCTGTTTCGAACTTCTAAGATTTTATATTTCTAATATTTAGCTGGTAACCATAAGTTCTAGAATTCATTTATTTGTTAATTTTTAATTGGATTCCAATCCTTATGAGGTGGACATTAAGAGGAAACGTATAATAAGGACCTTAAAGAACAAATCTTACAATCGCATCTTTTTGAAAGGCTCAAAACGATATCAAATGCTTCTGATTTTCTTCGGAGACGTTAGCTTAGCTTTGGTGAGAGAATTACCTCTTAACACGTTGACTGCCGCAATTGTCGTGAGAGAATTCCATGTTAAAATGTCTTCGTC